>CAUYQU010095745.1:0-53271 GCA_963574635.1 Cheracebus regulus
ATTCCATTTGACCCAGTAATCCCACTACTGGGTATATACCCAAAGGATTACAAATTATTCTATGATAAAGACACAGGTACATGTATGTTCATAGTGGCACTATTTACAATAGCAAAGACCTGGACCCAACCCAAATGCCCACCAATGGTAGACTGGACAAGGAAAATGTGGCACATATACTCCATGGAATACTACGTAGCCATAAAACTTGATGAGTTTGTGTCCTTTGTAGGGACATGGATGAATCTGGAAACTATCATTCTCAGCAAACTGACACAAGAACAGAAAATCAAACACTGCATGTTCTCACTCACAGGTGGGTGTTGAACAGTGAGAACACATGGACACAGGGAGGAAGCATCACACACTGGGGTCTGTTGGAGGGGGCAAGGGAGGGACAGTAAGGGGGTGGGGAAGTTGAGGAGGGATAATATGGGGAGAAATGGCAGATGTAGATGACGGGGGGATGGAGACAGCAAACCACATTGCCATGTGTGTACCTATGCAACTATCCTGCATGATCTGCACATGTACTCCAGAATCTAAAGTACAATAAAAAAATTTTTTAAAAAGACATCCTCTAAACCAGTTGTTCATATGACGTAAGGATGCCCTCAGCAACAACCAGAACGAGGAGTTATTTACATCCTCTGAATACTTTCAGTTCTCCCTAACTTGAATTTTTAAAAGTTAACCTAACATTATACTTAATAAAAGCAATGGTTCTCAAAGTCAGCCTGCTCATTTTGACATCTAGGCCAGGTAATTCATTATCTCTGTCTCAGATTTCTCATCTGTAAAATGGGAATTATTAATGGTACCCAACCTCTTTTAGGTGTTAAAATAATTAAATTAGATAATACATGAAAAGCCCCTAGCACATGTTCAATCACATGAGTGTTCAATAAAGACATACTTATTTTAACTTGGAGACAAAATTATTAGAATTTCCTTTTATAAGTCTACTTGTCTCCTTTTATATGTCTGAACATTTTTTTAAAACAATGTTGGGATTGTCAGTGGCATTTGAACCAGATCAACTCCATCTTGAATAGGTGCTCAGTAAAGCAGGGCTGAGAACTACTGGGCTGCATTCCCAAAGGGTTAGGCATTCTAAGTCACAGGACAAGACAGGAGGTCAGCACAAGATGCAGGTCACAAAGACCTTGCTGATAGAACAGCAGGAGGTAAAGAAAATGGCCAAATCCCACCAAAACCAAGATGGTGATGAAAGTGACCTCTGGTCATCCTCACTGCTCATTATACTCTAATTATAATGCATTAGTCTGCTAAAAGACACTCCCACCAGCACCATGACAGGTTACAAATGCCGTCACAACATCAAGAAGTTACCCTATATGGTCTAAAAAGGGGAGGACCCCTCAGTTCCAGGAATTCCCCAACCCTTTCCCAGAAAACTCATGAATAATCCATTTTGATTTGTTTAGCGTATAATCAAGAAATCACCATGAAAATAGCCAACCAGCAGCCCTTGGGGCTTCTGTGCCTAAGCAGTAGTCATTCTTTTATTTCTTTACTTTCTTAATAAACTTGTTTTCATTTCATGGACTTACCCTGAAATCTTCCTTCCATGAGATCCAAGGACCATCTCTTGGGGTCAGAATTGAGACGTCTTTCTGGTAACAGGGTGACATCAACGAAAATGGTGAATTAAAGACTTCTGAAAGCTGATCCCTCCATAAAATCAGCAACAAAAATCCTTGAAAAAAAAAAGAAGATAAGTATCAACTTTTCAAAACATTGAAAGTTAATTAAAGCTTTGCAGCAACGTGGGTCATATTTAGTCAAAAAAAATGAATGACTATCAGTAAGACTAGTGAGATTTGTGGTGTTTTAACTTACACTTGTCCCATCTCCAACTCCCCAGCTCAGTGGTAGTCCTCAGCATATCAGCTCACATTCCCAGTACTATAGGGAGAACTATCAATCTCATTATTTGAATTCACTCAAACTCACCTGTTAAACACCTCTCCATTGTGAGTGGAGTGCATCACAGAGCTTTCTCAAGTGTTTCTACATCTCTAATGGGTCAAAGAAATCACAAAGGAAATTAGAAAATACCTGAGTTGAATGAAAAGTAAAACACAACAAAATAGATAGAATGCAACAAAACTAGTGCTAAAAGGTTAATCTATAGTTGTAAACACCTACATTAGAAAAGAAGATCTCAGATAAATAAACCTAAACCTCTACCTTAAGAAATAGGTAAGGCAGGCTGGGCGCAGTGGCTCATGCCTATAATCTCAGCCCTTTGGGAGGTCTAAGCAGGCGGATCACCAGAGGTTAGCAGTTTGAGACCAGCCAGCCAACATGGCGAAACCCCATCTTTATTAAAAGGACAAAAATTAGCTGGGCGTGGTGGTGGGCACCTGTAATCTGAGCTATTCAGGAGGCTGAGGTGGGAGAATCGCTTGAACCCAGGAGGCAGAGGTTGCAGTGAGCCAGGATCGGTATTTGCACTCCAGTCTGGGAAAGAGTGAGACTCTTTCTCAATAAACAAACAGAAACTAGATAAGACAGCTAAATTAATTAAAAATGAGAAAAAGAAAGGAAATAATAAAGACTATTATGGGGAAAAAATCAGTAAACTTGGTAAAAAAAATTTTAATGGCATATTTATTTTTGGCACAGTATGAGCAAAACAAATGGTTGACTGAATGTGATTTAATCTTCCACTTTTCACCTATTTTGGCACCATCCAGAGACATCCATAATGAATGTAAAGCAGCAGGATTAAACAGGTCATAAAGGACGGCAAAAGTCTTGCCTTTTTTCCCCAGCTCAAATGTATTTTGCCTCTAAGTACAAGTCACTTGCAGTTCAGATTTAAACACACCTGCATCACAGTCTGGGATAAATGGCTTATAATAGATGTACTGGGATATGTTCCTTGCCCATTTTCAATGCCTGTGAGAAAGGATTAGAAAAATATTGTTGATAAGTTATCTCTTTCAAATTATTTAAAATAGTTTCACAAGAGTAATTCCTACTGTTATAGTTTCATAGGTGTTCTTATGCAAATTTTAAATTCATGCTAATAATGTACTATAAAGTTTCTTTCATTTGTATAATATTTTCACCTTATTAAGTACTCGTAACTGCATGATCTCACTTAGTGATGTCACAATATTGGACTTTCACAAAGTATGCAAAAAAACTTCTACAAACTATTCTGTGTAACTATTATGAGCCACAGAAGCAGCGAAGAAATATGTCATCTCTTTATTTTTAAATTAATAATTCTTTAATTAATCATGCAAATTCATCTTGACTTATTAGCAGGAATCTCATTAGTTCTCACCCAGGCTTATTTCCGTCTGCCCTTTAACTGTTCAGGGATCCCAGAGGTTATCTTATTCTAAACGTAAATCAACTTTCTCCTGACATCAGGAGTAGAAAAATCTGGAGCCTGGTGTAAGTAATATTGCTGTCATAGTTGAAGCAGAAGCCTGTACAGCCATTCAGAAATTTTTCTACCTGATAATACGAGGTCCATATACCCACACAGTTTCTAATGGGGTGCCACTCATAGGCTCCAAATTATAACTTTTTTAGTTCACATGCACATGTGTAGTTAGTATTACCCAAAACAAACCTCTTGCTGGATATTTGGATGTACAGCACTACTAGAGTTGTCAAAGTTAAACCTATTCTTTTCCCCTAGCAACTCGGGTTACTCAAGTTTAGGTTTTCTGCTTCCCAAAGGTGATGTTATTCCGAGAATCTCATTAAACTTGCCTGCTACCAATACTGGTTGAAGGTCAAGTAAATCTGCCTAACACTAACATTTAAAAAATAAAGAAAACCTATTCCTGAGACTGCTCGAGTTCTTGGTTATATATTTTAGAAGATAGAAACTAGCAAGCATATAGGCCAACACAATACCGTTTATAAAGTGACTATGGATTAAAAAGTGAATTACACAGCATCTGCAAGAATTTTAAATAAAATAATATTTTCATCTGTAATGACAGAAGGGGACCATACTGTCTATTTGCTTCCAAGTAGACGCTGGGGTTCTTAGACAAAGTCCTCCTTCGGTTTCTCAGTTGGCAATTTGACATACCAGAAATCACAGGAGCTGTGGCCTTGCTCATGTCACAAAAGGGACCATAAAGAGCTGGTCTCCATACCCCAGGCCATTTAAAACGTTCCTAAATAAGAAGTTCTGTTACAGATTCACTGAAATCTCAATGCACAGACCAAAGAAACTGTGATAGGTTAAAGATCTCTTTAAAAAGGGAGCCCTTTATTAAAAATTTGTGCCTTGGCAGGTACTGTCTACACTCTAGAAATATATCATCCAAGAACTTAAAAGTTATCAAGAAAAAGTTTTTCACTCAAGGTTTTGCATTTATAGGTTTTAAATATATCTCTCATACTTTTTTGTCCCATCTCCAAATTTATTCATTCAAAATAAATGAGCTTAGAATAAACTACATAGGCAGAGATATAAAGATAAAATGGACTTGCCCTTAAGAAATTCACATTTTAGTAGATGTGTCAACAAATGACTAGAAAGCTATATAACATGTACTTCAATGGAACTACGAACAGAGTGCATGAGAAACACAGAGAGTGACTAACTACCAGCAGGAAAGTGTCAGATCAGAGATGGGAACTGAGCTGGTTCTCAGAAAGGTGTGAGCATGGTCGGGCTCCCCATCTGCCACTCTACTAATTATCAGGGTTGATTTGTTAGATTGTGTGTGGTTCAGCACCGTCCCCTTCTTCCCACAAATCTCCCCAATAAATACCAGAGGCTTTTTTGTAGCACAGAATAACATACTTAAATAAGCAATATTAACATAGAAAGGCAACTGGATTCGAAACTCTGGACTGAATGACACAGGACTTGGCAACTGGTTCACTGATGGTGGGGAGATAATGGGGAGTCTATCCCAGACAAGCTGGTGGCTATTAATCCAGGATACTAAGTGAAAGATAAAACACAGATTGTCAGGGATGATGGGGACCATGGTGTCGGGCACAGAAAGTGTTAAGTTTTAGGGGCAAGAGTGAGATCTGATAGTACACAGTAGGAAATTTGAAAATATGAACTGGAGCTTTATGGAAAATTTGGAACTAGAAATCCAAATGTAAGAAGGCACCAGTATTAAAAGGGAGCCACAGTTATGGCTGTTTAAGAGAAAACAGAAAAGGAATTTAGAATGAGACTAGTAGAAGACCCAGAACAAAACATGGGGAACAACATTTACCTGGTGGCAGAGAAAGAAAATCCACCGAAGGGAATGAAAGATATCTACTTAGAGAACTAAGAAAATATAACTTCCCTTTAAAGTTATGTTTTTTATGGATTAAATTATTTTACAACATTTATTATATACTTTATGCCATTTTCTTATGAGGGCTGGAAATAAAATTATGCATAAAGAAAACACATTTACTGCTTATATAAAGCTTACATATGTGTCTGAAAGAGAATGATGAGTTCACATTTGGATAGTCTTAAGTTTTGTAAAAAAGAAAGGTCTTTATAAAAATATATAAAGATAGGACAAAAAATCTATTTCTTAAGAGACAGACAGAAGAAGAGAAAAGAATGAGGAAGAACTTTATAAAGGAAAGAATACAGAAATAGAGGAAGAACCAGGATAAATTGGTCCCCATAATACGAAGGGATTAAAACTCTTTGTCAAATAGTGTGTTAATGAAAACACATTACCAGTGGGAATTGCTAAAGTGGAGGTTATTGGTAACTTTAGAGAGCAGCTATGATAAAGAGAAAGCAAAAATGCAGATTCTTGAGTTGAAGGAGAATAGAGAAGTATGGCAATTGGACATAAGTATTTGTTTCCACACCTTTCCGAAGGTATATTAAAGAGGTTTTTAAAGAGGTATAAACCCATAGAGAATGAGAGTATACATGAGAATGATAGCACCAATATTAGGTGACTAGAAATATTCAGATGAACAGTAATAATTGAGCTCATCAAAGAGAGTTGACACCATACCTGCTGGATACATAGAAGTTTAAAAACTGATGTGGTCCCTAGATTTGACTACCACTCTATCAAAAAAAAAAAAAAAGCAGGAGAAAGAGACATGGTGAAAAATACAACATAGGGATGCACCAGCAAAATAAAAGATGTGGATAATTCTGTAAAAAAAGATCTTGTTTCCTCAGTAAACAAATATCAATAAACAAAATAAATGTAGAAGAAATTGTTATAGATTAACAGAGGATTAACAGACATGTGTGAAATTTGGATTCAGATTTGGACAAAATTTCAAACTCAGGAGATAATTAGGAAAATTTGAACACTGACTACTAAGTATTTTGTGATTTTAAAAAAAAATTTTGTAGATGTGTAATTGGTACTGTGTTAATGTTTCTAAAAGAGTTCATCTTCTACAGCAACACGGTGAAGTGTTTCTGAGTGAATGAGTTTGGGATTCCTTTAAAGTAATCCAATAGTTTCGGTGGTGGGATAGGGCAAAGACTGGGATTTGGAGAATATAAATGAAAGAAAATTGGTTATATATTGACGATTATTAAAACAGGGTGCTTTGGATGGGTATTTGATTTTTTTTCTTTTTATAGTTGTCATTAATATTTTTATAACAAGAGATTTTAAGAAAGAATCAAAATTATCTGAAATATACTGATAAAAATTAAGAGAAGAGAAATTAATTGGATCATTACTCTTTCTTCAGAAAGATCACTCTAAATATGTTGAAGAAGTTTAATAGCGGAAGGAACAAAAAACAGTGACCAAGTATAGGTTTGCTTAATTATTCATTTACATAGTATTTACTGACGTTCAGGCAATATACTAGATAGGAAGAATACAAAAAAAAAAAACACTTTATGAGAAAGCATATAATATGGAGAAATATGTCATTTACAGTTATTGCAATTGGAAAATATAGTAAATCACTGAGTGTGAAACATTAAAAAATGCCAATGTAGAATCTGGAACTGTTTTATCTAATATGGTAGACACTAGTCATATTTGGCTATGAACATCTGAATGTGGCTAGCAAAAAACTTAACATTTCATTTTATTCTGCTTATTAATTTATTCAAATTTTAAAACTTCAGTAGTGTAATTTTAAAATTTAAGCAGCACTTTTAAAACTTAAGCAGTACTTTTGTGTATATCACGTTATTTTGATAGAACTATATTTCACTTTAACTATTGCAAAATGTGAGATGTTCTTGTTATATTTTACTGCACATATTGGCAACATTCTTCACTTCTAGTATTACACATAAGCTGTTCACCAACCTAGTTGGTGTCTATGGATTGATTCAGTTTAAATGATATTTCTCTGTGTACTGATTTAAGATTGTAGTGTTTTTATTTGAATATTTTATGCAGACAGCAGCAGTTACAGCAATACCTATGTAAATTATAATTGATAAATAGATTAAAACATGTATTATTATTCTATAATTTAAGCAAATTGTTTTTCTAGTTTGAAAAAATATGGTAAGTAAAATGTAATGCAATATAGTATATTTTCATGATAAAAACTCTCAACACATTAGGTATAGGAGTAGTACAACTCAACATAATAAAGGCCATATATGACAGGCCCACAGCTAACATTATACTCAATGGTAAAAGCCTGAAAGTTCTTTCTCTAAGATCAGGAACAAGATCAGGATGCCCACTCATCATTTTTATGCAACATAATACAGCAAGTCATAGCCACAGTAATTAGGCAAGAGAAAGAAATTAAAGGCATCTAAATCAAAAGAAAATAATTAACTTGTCTTTGCAGACAATACAGTCTTACTATCTAGAGCTCTAATGACACCAACTAAAAACTATTAGAACTAATTTAAAGTCTGTAAAGTTGCAGGATACAAAAATAAACATACAAAAATCAGTAGAGTTTCCATACACTAACAATTGAATTTTCCAAAAAAGAAATTAGAAAGACCAACTTACAATAGCTTTAAAAAACCCCAAAATAAAACAAAAAACACAAAACACTTAGGAATAAATTTAACCAAGGAGGCGAAGTGTCCATACATCAAACCTATAAAACATCAGTGAAAGAAATTGAAGAAGACACAGATATAGACAGAAAAATATTCTATGTTCATGGATAGAAAAAATTAATATTGTTAAAATATTTCACTATGCAATAAAATCTATAGATTCAATGCAATCTCTATCAAAATTCAAGTAGCATTTTTCACAGAAATAAGAAGAAACCCCTAAAATTCACATTGAACCACAACATACTAATAGCCAAAGCAATCTTGAACAAAAAGAACAAAGCCAGAGGCATCATACTACCTGACTTTAAAAATCTACTACAAAGCTACAGTCATTGGAACAGCATGGTACTGGCCTAAAAACAGACATGTAGACCAATGGAACAGAATATAGAGCCTAGAAATAAATTCATCCATTTGCCATCAACTGATTTTTGACAAATATGCCAAGATTACACAATGCAGAAAGGGCAGTCTCTTCAATAAATGGTGTTGGCAGAACTGGATATGTATATGTAGAATAAAATCGGATCTCTATCTCACACCATGTATAAAAATAAGCTCAGATTGGATAAAAGATTTAAACCATAAGACTTGAAACTGTAAAACTACTAAAATAAAAAAGTGAAGTAAAACAGACAAATAAGATTATGTTAAAACAAAGGTACTGCACAATAGAAAAACTAAACAGAGTGAAAGACAACCTACAGAATGGAAAAAATATTTGCACACCATATATCTGATAGAGTTAACGTGCAAAACATGAAGAGTTCTCAAAGATCTTAAAATATAGTTATGAGTCAATCCAGCAAACCCACTACTTGGGTATATACTCAAAGGAAAATTGCTGATTCAATCAAAAACACACATGCATCCATATATTTATTTCAATGCTATAAATTGTGCAGTGCATAATATCAAAGACCTAGAATCCACTTAGGCACTTACCAACAGTGAATTGGATAAAGAAAATGTGGTACATATACACCATGGAGTACTATACAACCATAAAAAAGAACAAAGGCATATCCTTTCCAGCAACATGGTTGGAGCTGCAGGACATTATTCTAAATGAATTACTGCAAAAACAGGAAACAAAATATTGCATGTTCTCACTTGTAAGTGGGACCTATATACTGAATACACATGATCATAAAAATGGGAACAACAGACACTGGGGACCACTAGACAAGGTAAGGAAGGAGGGGTGCATGCCTTGAAGATCCACCTATTGGGTGGTATGCTCGCTGTCTGAGTGATAGGATCATTGTAATCCCAAGACTCAGCATAATGCAATTTACTCATGCAACAAACCTGCAAGTGTAGTCTTTAACCTCTAATAAAATTATAAATTATAAAAATAAATTTACAAATAAATAAACAACATAAATAATATACGTATCTACATATACCAAAAAAATAAGTATCTTAAAGATTCAATAGCAAAAAATCTAATTAAAAAATTGGCAAAGGATCTTAATACATATTTCTCAAAAGAAGACATAAATATGGCCAATGGGTATATGAAAAAATGCTTAAAATCACTAATCATCAGGGAAAGAAATTCAAATCAAAACCAAATGAAACATTACCTCATACCTTTTAGAATGCTTATAATTAGAAAAACAAAAGATAACAAGTATTAGGATGTGAAGGAAAGGGAATTCTTGTACATTGTTGGTGGAAATGTAAATTAGTACAGCTATTAAGGAAAACTGTTATGAAGACTTGTTAAAAAAAATTTTTAAAACATAATACCATGTGATCTAGACAGTCCATTTCTAGTTATATAGCCAAAGAAAGGAAATCTATCTGTAGAGAAAACTGAAATCTTATGTCCATTGTGGCATTATTCTAGATTCAACTTAAGTGTCTATCAGTGGATGAATGGATAGTGAAAATATTTTATTTATACACACACACACACACGAACTATTATTCAGCCTTAAAAAGAAGGAAATTCTGTCATTTATGATAACATGGATAAATCTAAGATATCTATCTATTGTACAAATGTGATTATAGTTAATAGCATCACCATGTTGCTTATTACTTGAAAATTATACTTGGAAATTCTAAGAGAATGGATTTTAAGTGTACTTGCCACAAATAAATGATGTTTGTGAGGTACTGCATATGTTAAATTGATGTAGCCATTCCAGAATGTATATGTATTTCAAAACATCTTGTTCACACCAAATATACACAATTTTTATCTGTCAGTTAAAAAAATAAGATGAAAGCGGACTAAAGCCCTGCACAATTCTAAAATAACAAAACCTACTGGGGGAAGGGGTTAGTTTATCTAATTTTAAAATTTAAAGCTATTATATAATTAATAATTTTGTCTTTAAGGAAGGTTATTATGTGAAGTGTAATGGCATCAAAATATTGTTAAAGTCTACATAGTGGCACATCATGAGCATTAAAGACTATACATTTTATCAATGTTTTTCCTTTCATGGTCTGCCCCTCAATCTCAGGAGACTTAATTGGTCTTACATGATTTATTCCATAACAGTCTGATTCCCCTTCAGAAAAAATAAATAAGTTGCTGCAGCAGAACAAAATGCAGAAGTTATTTGATTTACAAAAACAATCTTGGAAATAATAAAGAGAGCACTATCAAGTAGACATACCAAATTTGATAATAAATCATATCTAACCAGCAAAAAAAGAGAATTGAATGAATTAATCACCTAAAATAAAAATTAAATGTCAAAAAAATTATGAATGATTTTTAACAAGAGCTAAGATTATAATATTGGTGAGGTATAAAACAGCTTAGATTCTTGTGCATGCTCAAAGAGTCAATTTTACATAAAGAGAAGGAAATAAATTATTATTGCAATTATGAAAATTAAGTTAGCAAGTCATGAAGGAAAAGATTTTAAAAGTTAAAATTGAAAGTTAAGGTACAAAACAATTCCCATTGTACACCTTTCTAACAGTATCAAAGATCAGTTAATTATAAATTTTAAATATTGCAATTTTTTTGCTTTACAAAAAATTACAATATAAAACATAATGCCCAATTAAATAGTGGTGCATATTTTGTTTCAATGGACCTTTATAAGTCAATGTTGTTAATTTGCAACCTAAAATATCAACCTCAGGGCATAGATACTTTTGAATATTTTACATCTTTAAAGAATGATTTCAGCTAGGTATATATATATATTTTTTAAATCACAGTAAACAGTGCTCTATGTCAGGTCAAAAACCCAGACTTACTAAAATTTAAAACAAGAGATTGATAGCTTCCCTACTGCTTTGTTCCACTACATGATACATGTTGAAAATCTTTATGCTCTGGTTTTAGAAATAAGCTATAAAATGTGCCATAAATACATAAATCATAACCAGTTTTTGGAACTACTGAAAGAAATAAAAGACAACATATCTAATAATGTTAAGTTCTTTGCCAGTGCTCATTGGTTGAGCCATAAGTTTTAGAAATATATAATGTACTGTAACTCCAATTCTAAATTTTCTTGAAATAATAACTTACCAAATATTCAGTAATCAAAAATGAAAATATAATGTAGGACTTTTTTGTATTGCATATGAACAAGCAAATAAGAAATTTCTTTTTTCTTCAAAAAGAAAGACCTTATCTGTGAGCAGACTAGAGAGGTACTAACATTTGTTTTGAAATGAAAACTTTTAAAAATACAATAGTATTGATGTTACACATTTTTTCTAATGTGAATCAAGTTGCAAACTGCACTATGTAAAGTAGCTATAAAACTATAAGGAAAAATTTTAAAATGTTTTGTTCATATTGTCAAATTTGGAATTGCCTTCAATTTATGCAGCTTTCCTCTGAGCTTAATATTAGTAACTCCAAGCTGACACAGTTAATGAATTTACCTAACTTGGATAAAGTTTTAAAACTGATACACTTTTTTTTTCTTATAAAATATTAACATGCTTTGTCATCATAGATATTAGTATTAAAGGAAAATTATCTCTGGCATTCAGTTCAATTATTGAAAAAATTTATTTATGTTTGGAATGACTTGAGTATATAAATCTAATAATTCCACTACAAATTTTATGAAATCTAAATAGAGATCAAGCAAATCCAATGAAAATCCAGCATCTGAATTCAGATAGGCTGGAGGGATAAATTACCCACTAGATTATAAAGATTGAGTACAATGAAAAAGACTAAATATCTCAATAATTTTTATATTGGCTGCATCTTGAGACAACATTTTAAACTCATTTGGTTAAATAAAATATACAATTAATGTTTGTTATACCTGTATTTTTTAAATTGCTTAATGTGACTATTAGAAAACGCAAAAGTAAAAATATGACTCATATTATCTATTTATATTGAATGGTTCTGATCTAGGAAAATGCATATTGTTAAACACATATAGCAAGACAAAACAAAATAATAGAAAACACACCAATATTTAATAGCTTGTATCAAAAAATAGTTAATCATCTATACTTAAAAGAATATTTTTGTATAAACAGAGCTGAAAGGAAAATAAAAAAGAGAAGAAAGCTAAATTGTTTTAGATAAGAAATAGAAACTTGGAAAGGGATGGAGAACAGAGAAGAGAGAAAGGTAGAGCAGGGGCTAGAAACTATGGTCACAAACGTTTCAAAGAGACTCTAAAAAACACACTACTACTACTAATGTGTCTTCAACATGAATATTTAACATGAAAAGCACACACTCAGCATTACAAAAAAAAATCCAGTAAATTCTATTGTATATATTGACGCTTTACATGAGTTCCGTTTCGGGATAAATCAAAAAAGATTGGCTATGTTCTGCATCTGGACCAACAATGTGTACCTCAGCTGCCATTAAGTGGGATAAAAGATGGCTTCTTCCTAAATTCAGAGGATGTCACAGAGCAGAACCAGAATTAACTAGATAAAATAAACACAAGCACTCTGTTTTCTCTCTACCCAAGAATGCATAAAGAAATCAAAAAGGGTATGGAGCCTCCAGCACGCATAGTCTACATTCACAAAACTTTGTTTGCTTCAAGAAAAACAGTAACTCAGTTAACTTCTGTTACACATTTCTAGCTCATTGTTTTTCCATATGCAAATTTCCCTGAGTTTCATGGTGACATTAGTTGCTAATATTTTTACTTATCATTGACTTATTTGACCAAAGGCTGAACATAACCCAAAAACCATCTTTCCTGGAAACCAACTCTAGAAAAACAGTTGAGTGATAATTTAGAATAGAAAGTTAGAATAGAAATTAAAAAGATTAGATTTACTTAGTATAATAAAAATTGTTAGTTTTCCCATAAAATATGCTCTTCTTTGCCTCTCATAACATTGGTATCTTCAGTTTTAAGCAGGTACATGATAAGTCATGATAATGAATACATTTCTCTTCAACCTACCTCAGAGCAAGCTGTGGACATCACTAAATTCTGGCTACTGAGATGTGAGCAGAAGCCATGTGTGTACTTTCTAGGACATGTCCTTGCCTTCCCATTGTGCTTTTCTCACAGGCTATAATACAGATTGTAGGTAACATTAGATTATGGCACTACCCTGGAGATGGAAGAGGTAGAAGCTAGATCTGGTTCCCAATACCGTGAAAGATCTGAACAAACTCTGAGCCACTTACACACATGTTGCTACATTTTCAAACTGTTTTATTGTTTAAGCAAGTATTATTTTGCTTCTCTGTTAGTAGAGCTAATTTAATCCTGCCATACTACTAATACTTTATTTCTGAAACAAGTATAACAGTTTCTTTACTAATACCTGTATTTCTGGTCTTTTGGAAATTTTATATTCTACAATCAGACTTAAAAATGTGTAAGAATGCAAATGGGCAAGGGGTGAATTACCAGGAATAAGGCACTTCTCTTAATGTGGCTGGTAAGATAAGTACATCACAAGATAGTCTATAAAACTCTGTCCAAGAGAGTAAGTTTACTGAATGTTTCCTCCATGAGCAGAAATTTTCTCTTGTGTAATCCACCTTACTAATATGTATTTGCTTGTATCTAGAGCTGTAATTATGATAACTACCTCAATCAACTCTTGGTGTCTTCCACCAAGACACTCCATAGCAACCCTAATTTCACCCTCCAACATTTTTATCTGACCTAAAGCCTCTCAAGAAAGGGGCTTGCTCAGGCTTTTAGCTCCTTGATATCCAGGCTTCATATTTCACATCAGTATATCACACTACGAGCTGAAAGGATGCAAAGTTCATTATTTTACATAATTATGAGCATTGGAAATTACTGATTAACTTAAAGCTATGCTTGTAAAGGGAAAGAAGGTAATTATTCACTATTGGGAAAAGCCGGCCAAAGATGCAGTTCTCAAAATATAGCTATCATGAACTTCCCAGAATTTTAGAAAGAGAGACGGAGGACAGGATCAGGCAGGTTTCAACTAGTGAGTACTCTTTGGTCACTTATCCATCCATCCATCCATCCATCCAACCATCCATCCAACCATCCATCCATCTAAAGTATTACTGAATGCCTCAAAAGTACCAAAAAAAATGCTTAGAAAATAGCAGCGAAAATATACAAAGTCTGTTCCCTCATAAAGATGATATTTTAGTGGAGGAGAGAGACATTTAAAAAGCAATTACATAATTATCTAAATTACTTTTTACAAAGGAATATAAAGAGAAGAAGTGTATGGCTTAACAGCCTACACAGTGACAGTTCAAGGTTGGGGAAGTCATAAAAGGCTTTCCAGAAGAAACAATGTTGGAGATGAGCTCTGAAGCAGATATTAATTTTAAAAAGGAGGAAAGGAAGAGCATTTCTGACAGAAGCAAAGTATGTTTGAAAGCCTCAAGTCCCAAAAGGGTAAAACGCTTTTAAGGAACTCAAGTTGGTTTGCACAGCTAGTGAGACAGCCAAATGCCTAGGCAGATAAAAAGGGGTCCCTGGAGAATTTCCCACCCACCCCACAGGGTTAACATCAGATGCTTTTGTGCAGATGAGGGAACCTGCCCAGGACTTCTCTGGGCATGCCTACAGCGGACTAAAGTCAGACTTGTGCACTGGGGGAAGTGGGTGGAGCCACGGGGAAATTACACCTTATGTCGGGGAGGAGCTAGTTCTCTTCAGCTCCCGTGGGGACCTGGGACCTGGGAATCAGTCCTTGAGGTGAAGGGCCTGTTAGCGGGACTGGAACTTACTTTGCTGAGTGTTTATGCTTTTGTCCCTTTTCTCCCAATAAAGTCCTGCTCTACTCACCCTTTAATGTGTCTGGTGCCTAAATTTTCCTGGCCATGTGACAAGAACCTGGGTTTTAGCTGAACTAAGGAGGAAAGTTCTACCATATTAGCATCCAGAAGATATTGCAATAGCTTCCTAGTTGGTTTTTCTGCTTCTACTTGTTATTTAAGCAACTATCCCGGTTTTTCTGAGACCTAACAGATTTTAGCACTGTCTGTGCTGTGTCTTAGAAAACCCCTCATTCTGAAGAAAACTGGGATATCTGCTATGTACCCTCAAGACAACATGTGGAGTTATCCTTTAAAAATATATCAAACCAGATCACTCTTCTAATCCAATCCTTCAGTGATTCCCTACTTCACTTGGTAAAAACTAACATCCTTACAATGGTCTGCAAGACCCTATTCAATGTAGTAACTGTTTCCTCTGCATGTCTGACTCCTATAACTTTCCTTCTCAATTTCTAGCCATTGTGACTTACACTCTTTGAGCTGAGGAGTCCTTCTCATTTGGGATCTTTGAACTGGTATTTCCCTCTGGGATTCTCACCCTCTAGATATACATATGGCTCACAACTCATTTATTTCAGGGCTTTTCTCATACTTCAATTTCTCATTTATCCTCACTCTATAAGGATTCTTTCCTTAAACTTGATAGTCCTAAGACATATATTCTTTCTTTTATCTAAAATCTTGATTTACATACAACACAACCAGGTTTTCCAAAATATCAGAACTATAGCACTAAAATGGCACATTTCAGTAATTCAGGCAGCCCTACATTGTCATTATAAATAGCTTGCAAGGTATGTGAAATTGGGGCCAAACAACCCAGTGATGTCCTTATTTTCGCTTCACTGATCATCTTTAATCAGAACCCTTTGCCTAGTATCTTCCCTCTTTTTTCACCCATCTTGTACCTGTATTGTCAAATGCTGATGAGAGCTGACTTGAGTCAGCTCCAGCTCCTCATTCTCAGGGAATCTGCTTGAAAATTAAATGCTGGCTGAGATTGTGAGAGAATGGGCAGCTAAACATTACCCCAAGGACAGGGAAAATGGTTGCTACCCATGAGTATAGAGTGGTTCTACAAACTCTCTCAGTTGGAAAGAGTATAACTGGAATGTTCAGAAGACAGAAATATAACCTGAGAATACACACTATTTGACTTAAAAGTCATGGCTTTTGTTTTTCACTAATAGAGTAAGCTAAATTTAGAGAATAGCATGTCTACCACAACAAAAGGCTTGTTCCAACAACTGGCAATAAAAAAAAATAAAAAAAACAGGCGTCCATTTTGCATGGAATTCTGTCAAGTCTGTTCCACATGATTCCACTTTACGAGCACAAATGGCTCAATTTGGGGTGGAAAAAAATCTCAAGGCAAATGTAACATGGAAATATTACTCAGTGTTATTCAAGTAATTTCAAACACTCCCAAGACACCTGTACACTGGAAATATTTCCTCGGGTTGTATCCTTCTTCTTTTACATACTTCTGTGCTTGTCTTTTCTACAGTTTCAGACAATAGACCTATCATTGACCTCAGTGCTATCAGCGTAGTGTGGGGCACTGTCTAGAGCCCTAGAATAGTAGTCCATAGGATACAGATGCTGTGGTTGGCTCCACCACTTAGCAAATACATATATCTGTGTAAGGTACACATTCATAGATCCTAATTCTGGGACTAAATATTAGGCAGGTAAGTGATTTGCACCCCTATTTTGTTTAAAAGAAAGCTAAATCCCACAGAGATTATTACTTGTTAAAGGCTACTTTTCCCAAAATGATTTGAAAAAGTCTGGAATGTTTTGTTTCTTTTCCTCTAAATAATATCTGCTTTACCTGCTTCATGAGAGATCATGGGAAGCATTGAGACAATGTTTGTAAAATATAAAGTATCATGCAAAATACATGGTACATGCAATGCTCTAGGTGGCTTCAAAAGCAGAAATATCTGTACTGAGAAATGAAAAAAAAATGATTATTTATTTAGCATCTCAGCTCCCACCCACACTCCAAATTGCCATGAGCTAGGTAGAGTTGGCACTTTGAAGGTGACTCTTCTTTCTAGAGGTAGCCACAATAACAACTTATCAGTGTAGATATAAAGGCTTGCTCTTCACCTACTCTGAACAGCAATCCCAGCCATTTTCATCTGTGGGATTGGCTAAAAATTGTGTTGAGATTACAAAACAGCCAAAGATTTTCTTCTGCATAATTCTGCATAATTCTGTGAATGAAACTTAGTGTTTCTCTTCCACTATTGAAGTTGTTTCCTACAAGGAGCTATGCACTTAAAGATAGTGACCAAATGAGGGAGTAGACAAGCACCCTGTAAGAATTGTATATTGGAGAATAGCTTACTCCAAAAGGCCTCAGTAAGACATCTTGTGTCCTTCTCTCTTCCAAGTCCAAGGTTCCCAGGTCTGTGAAGTACACTGAAATCTAGCTTACCCAGCTAGTCACAAATTCAGAGTGCACATAGAGATTCATTGCATTTTAATGTTATAAATGTAGCCAAATGAAACAGGGCCCACTGATCTTTTTTCCTACAAATCCTATTTTTCGGAAGAAGGAACTAAAGCTTAGAAGAGTTAATCAAGTTATATAAAGTCACCCCCTTTTAATAAGTAGCAGAGGTAGAGCATGACTAAAGCTCTATCTGATGGAAATTCTTGCTGGATATTTCAGTAAGCAGTCATGAAAAGCTCTTTGTGCTTAAAGGCTGTGGCCTAATGTAGGTGCAAGAAAGTAAACCTTGATAGTACAGTCTGTGAAAAGTATCCTAAGTCCGCTGCATTAAAAAAAAAAAAAAAAAACCTGGCTTTGAGAAAAAAGGGTGCTTGAGAGGCAGGTATATCCTGGACTTTTCAAAGAGGAGAAAAGTTGATGTCAAAAAGGAGAATTGATATACTTAAAAACAAAATAAAACTGCCATCTCTCCAACTATCCCACCCCAGTGATATATTAAACACCAGGATGGAAGAAGAATTGAAGGAGAAAAGAAAATGTTCATGCAAGAATGTACCTTGTTAAAGCAGCCACCTAGCTAAAGCAGAGGTGAAAGGACTCAGAGCAAAATGAATGGTGATCCCAGAACTATGTTTCTCTTCAAGCTGGGCTTAGGTGGTAAGAGCTAGCTTTCTAGCTCCTCACAATGCCTTAGCCATGGAGTTTATCCATGCATCTTCTGTGAGTTGTGCCACATCGACATGTAGCTAAAATCCCATCACATGGTCAGGTATGATAATGAATTGTTCTGCATAATGATTTTGCATGTCCATGCCCCCACTAATAGAACATCATGTCACTGCTTTGTTAATCTGATTGCAAATACTTTGTCGGGCTCTGCCAGATGTGGAGAATGGCTTCCTGAGCCCTGAGTTCTGATTAATCATATCCTGGGCTGTCAGATCTGTATCTTGAGCAGGAAGGAGACATGTTTCTTATTACAGGTTATAAATAAATTCAAACACTGTCTCTTGCTATTATCCAGTAACACTGGCCCAGAGGCTCCATATCTTTCAGTGTTTCAAAGAAATCCAGAAATCCGTATGTTTATAGTTCATAGGTTGGAATGCCATATGTGGACCAAAGAAGATATATCTGCATGTGGCATCCAACCCAGAGGCTACTTTACCTTTTAATGTATATAGTACACAATTGTTTATCATGTGCTTCCCTATTGGTTATGTCACCAGCAACTTGGAAGGTAGGTAAGATAAAGACCATTTCTTTTCTATCGGTAAGCAAAATTTAATTTACAGGTGTGAAGTGGTCTGTTTATAATTGCATACCTAGCGAGTAGAAAAGACAAAATGCTGATCTAAGCCCTAGGACTTAATGGCCATTTCAGCAACCCTAAAATTCTTATAAACTTCCTTCTATGTTAATACAATTTATTCCTCTTTTAATGTCATCCGTTCCCTGGTGATTGTTTCTGCTCTCTTGACCACTGCACATCTATGACATCTGCTCAGCTAAAGTTAGTGGCTCTATCTGTTGCTTGGTTCTAGACTTTGTGTTTGGCTAAACTTTATGCTTTGTTTTTAAAATCTCAGATCTCCTGGGTTTTTACTTCTAGCCTTGATCTTTACAGTTCAAGGCCAGCCCAGCTGATACTCAGCTAAAAATAACATTGTGTAACACATAGTTTATTATATAACTTAGTATTTAATAGTCAATGCTAATTGAATACAGAAAGTGAAATTTAAATGTGGATTAGATAACTTATTGTTAGACAAACCCAGAAGAGGGGAGCAGAATTTCTTTATAATTTGACTCTTTACATGTTTTTCTTTCCAATTCTGATAAGTTCTCATAAATGCTAAAGGCCATTCTTTTACTGTTTCTACCTGCTTCCGCATCTCTGAGGTGGGAAACAGTGTTGCTGCTTGAAAATGAAAGAATTAAATGTTCACTGTGCACCTCACTCTGTGGAAGGAACTTTACAGATTTTTTTCCTGGAGTACCTAAAACAAAAGGAAGTACTGATACTTGGAAAATATCAGTCATAAGAAAATATAGATGCTTCTGATTAACCTTAGTAATCAAATTATCGATTATTTTCTTGAGTTTTGAAATTGTGCCAGGTCTTCTACCAAGATATAAAGATGACATTAATAACTTACAACAACTTCCAGGACAGGTTTTAGAATTTTAGTCTATCATAGTTAATGGAATTGGGACCTAGAAAACTCACAGAGTGCAATGAATCCAGGATTTAAGAAAAGCCAAGTTAGAGAGGTTCCTTATAGCATAGAGGCTCCACCTATCATTCAGGTCACATAATTTCAGAAGGAACTGAACCAGCCCAGAGTGAACCCTGATAAAAGCCCACAATAAACAGAGGTTTAAGGTTAAATGCAGAAGTCTCAGGTAAGAGAAGAAACTAATTGCTCTTGCTATGGCGCCGACATCAAGTTGATCTTTGGTGAGAATAATGAATTTATTTCTATGACCTCCATTTTATTCGTGTGTTTATTTTTTCTTTATTCTTTTGGGGAGGGATAGGTTTTCTATTATTTTGTCTTCTTTTAGTTTCTCTATTTTCTTTTTCTCAAAATATTCCTTTATAAAGCTACAAGTTTATCTTAACTGAACATAAGAGGGATTCATCCCCATTCTACCCAAAGGGTTTTAGTGAGCCCAAAGAACAGGCAGGGTGGAGACAATATCAATTCTAAAGGAAGACCTGTGGTCCACTGGAAGGCAGGCACTGAAGAGACAGATTAGAAGCATCTGGGGTCAACTGAGTCCTTCTGTCCTATAGTTTCAGCTTTTTCCTTTCATTCATTCTTCTTACAAAGTGTAAAGTTTCATTCCTATGCCTTATCAAGAAACAGCCAACTAACCTCTTAAGTTGCTTAGATTATAAAGTTCAGAGGACATGGCAGAACTGTGTCACTTTTTCCCCTACTGTGTTTTGAAAAGGTTCCATTTTATGTTTTATTGTATATCCAACAAAATGTGCAGGGAAGAAGCAAGCCTTCAATAAAATCATAATTTATTCCTAAAAGACAACTCTGAACTTACCCTGCCTTAAATCACAGCAGTCTACAACTTCAAAAACCAAATGGAACAAATACACCCCCACAGGAACTTAAGAGTAATAAAAATATAGAGATTGAACCCCAGACTCCTCAGTCCTCAGAAAATAACTGTTTCAAGCAGCAGCAGGTCAGCATTTCTGTAAGATTGGATCTGTGTTATACCAGTGAGTATAGAAAGGACATATGGCTGAACTTCAGCTGTTTTCTTGTCCAGAGAATTATTGCTTCCTCACTTTGTACATCTGCTGAATACTTAGAACAACTAAAATAAAATCAAGGCCAGGTGGTTCTAGAGGAAATGCTTCCATGGATTCTGATACCACCATCTTATCATGAAAGGAAGGATAGGGGATATGATGTCACTACAGTTTATTGAAATAGACATGAAAGAAGTAATATGCTTTCCACCCTGATATGCAATGAGATGTTCAAGACAGCACTTGAAAACTGAGGGGAAGAGAGCAGATAGGAGGCAGCGCCTATCTTGCAGCTACTGCTCAGACAGACAGAGCAGCATGTGGAGACTTGTATCATGAACTTTTGCTTCAAAAACTACCACAGGAACATACCAAGAAAAGTAAGAAAATCCACAGACCCTTTCAAGAAACTGGATCACTACTGCAGGCTCCGTGAGACACTGAAAACCTGTGAGTCTGCTTGCTTTCTCAATTAAGAGGCTCATGTTCTGGGGCAAGTTCTCAGCCCTGGTCACCAGCTGCCAAGAAATAGACTTGGTACTACTTGGGGGGCACAGTGGAAGTGAGACAGGCCTTTAGGACTGCAGGCTATATGGGAGTGGGGTGAGGCCTGTGACTGCCAGCTTTCCCCCACTTACCTAGTAACCTGTATGACTCAGCAGAGGCAGCCATATCCCCCTGGGAATATAATTCCATTGGACTGGGACTCATACTCCCATCCCCCACAGCAGCCACAGCAAGCCCCACCCAAGGAGAGGCTATGCTCAGACATGCCTATTCCTTTCCCCACCTGGTGGTCTTTCTATATCCACCATGGTAGCTGAAGAAAAGGTTATAATCTCTTGGGAGTTGTATGGCTTTGGACACCACCTGAGAAACCTGTATCCTTCACCACGTATTCCTAGGGCAACTTTGCATTCTCCCTACAGGACCGCAGCTGATAAACTCTCGAAAGCACCACCTGGCTGGAGTCCAACCAACACAAAACCAGCACACTAAACAAAAACACAACCAAGGACTCTCACAGAGTCTACTTCACTCCTCTCCTACCTTCTCTGGAGCAGGTGCTGTTATCCATGACTGAAAGACCTGAAGATGGGCCACATCATAGGACTCTGCAGACACTCCCCACTACCATCCTCAAGCCTAGTAGCTCCACTGGGTGGCTAGACCCAGAAGAGCAAAAACAAGCACTACATTTCAGCTCTTAAGAAGCCCCGTTTGTGGGGAAGGGGGAGAACACCACTTCAAGGGAGCACTGTGTGGGACAAAAGAATCTGAACAGCAGCCCTTGAATTCCAGATCTTCCCTCTGGCATAGTCTACCCAAATGATAAGGAACAAGAAAAACAATTCTAGAAATATGACAAAACAAGGTTATTTAACACCCCAAAAAGATCACAGCAGTTCACCAACAGTGGTTCCAAACCAAGGCAAAATCTCTGAATTGCCAAAACAGTAATTCAGAAGGTCAATTATTAAGCTAATCAAGAAGGTACCAGAGAAAGGTGAAGTCTAACTTAAAGACATAAAAAATTAAAAATAAAATGACACAGGATATGAAAGAAAAATTATTCAGTGAAATAAATAATATAAATAAAAAGCAATCACAACTTGTGGAAATGAAGGACACACCTGGAGAAATGAAAACACACTGGAAAGTATTAGCAATCAAATCAAAGAAGCAGAAGAAAGAACCTTAGAGCTTGAAGATGCAGCTTTCAAATTAACCCAATCCATCAAAGACAAAGAAAAAAAATTTTTAATGAACAAAGCCTTAAAGACATTTGGGACTATGTTAAACATCCAAACCTAAGAATAATTGATGTTTTACAGCAAGAAGAAAAATCTAAAGTTTATAAAGCATGTTTGATTTTATAATCAAGGAAAGATTCTCTGGCTTTGTTAAAGATCTAAACATCCAAATACGAGAAGCTCAAAGGACACCTGGGAAATTTACTTCAGACAGGTCAGTGTCTAGGCACATAGTCATCAGTTTATCTAAAGTCAAAACAAAGAAAAAAATCTTAAGAGCTATGAGGAAAAAGTACCATAAAACCTATAAAGGAAAACCTATCGGATTAACAGCAGACTTCATAGCAGAAACCCTGCAAGCTAGAAAAAAAATAGTGTCCTATTTTTAACCTTCTTAAGCAAAACAATTATCAGCCAAGAATTTTGTGTTCAGCAAAACTGAGCTTCATAAATGAAGAAAAGATAAGTCTTTTTCAGACAAACACTGAGAGGATTCTCTACTACCAAGCCAGCACTACAAGAACTGTTAAAAGGAGCTCTAAATCTTGAAACAAATCTTCAAAATACACCACAATAGAATCCCCTTAAAGCATAAATCTCACAGGACCTATATAACAATAACACAATTTTTAAAAAATGTATTCAAGCAACAAATAGCATGATAAATAGAATAGTATCTCACATAGCAATACTCACATTGAATGTAAATGGCCTAAATAATCCACTAAAAAAATCCATTCTGCAGAATGGCAGAATGAATAAGAATTCACCAGCCAAGTTTCTGCTGTCTTCAGGAGACTCACCTAACACATAGGGACTCAAATAAACTTTAGGTAAAAGGGTGAAAAACCTCCATGTAAATGGAGATTAAAAGTGAGCAAGAATAGCTAATCATATATTATAGAAAACAAACTTTAAAGCAATAGCAGTTAAAAAAAACAAAAAGGGACATTATATAATGATAAAATGACTAGTCCAACAACAAAAAAAGTCACAATTCTAAATATATATGCACCTAACACTGGAGATCTCAAATTTATAAAACAGTTACTACTAGATCTAAGAAATTAGATAGACAGCAACACAATAATAGTGGGGGACTTTAATTCTCCACTGACAGCACTAGACAGGTTATCAAGACAGAAAGTCAACAAAGAAACAATGTATTTTAACTATGCCTCAGAACAAATGGTCTTAACAGATATTTACAGAACATTCTATTCAACAACCAAAGAATATACATTCTATTCATCAGCACATATATGTAGCATTCTCCAAGATAGACCATATGATAGGTAGTCCACAAAACAAGCGCCAACAAATTTAAGAAAATTGAAAATTATGGCAATCTAAACCCAAACCCAGCAGAAGAAAAGAAATAACAAGGATTAGAACAGAACTAAATGAATTTGAAACAAAGAAACAATACAAATGATAAGTGAAACAAAAAGCTGGTTCTTTGAGAAGACAAATAAAATTGATAGACCATTAGTGAGGTTAATCATGAAGAGAGAAGATCCAAATAAACTCAATTAGAAATGAAATAGGAGATATTACAACTGATATCACAGAAATACAAAATATCATTTAAGACTACTATGAACAACTCTATATACATAAACTAGAAAACCTAGAGGAGATGGATAAATTCCTGAAAATATACAAGATTAAAGCAGGAAGATAGAGAATCTGTGAACAGACCAATAACAAGCAGTGAGATTGAAATGGTAATAAAAAAAATTGCCAACAAAAACAGGTCCAGGATCAAATGGATTCACAGCTCAATTCTATCAGACATTCAAAGAAGAATTGGTACCAATCTTATTGACAGTATCCCAAAATATAGAGAAAGAGGGAATCCTCCTTAAGTCATTCTGTGAAGTCAGTATCACCCTAATACCAAAAACAGGGAAGGACATACCAAAAACAGTGAAGGACATACCAAAAAACGAAAAATACAAACCAGTATCGCTGATGAACATAGATGCAAAACTTATCACCAAAATACTAGCTAACTGAATCCAACAGCATATCAAAAAGATAATCCACCATGATCAAGTGGGTTTTACACTAGGAATGCAGGATAGTTTAATATACATAAATCAATAAATGTGATACACTACATAAATAGAATTAAAAACAAAAACTGTGATCATCTCAATAGATGCAAAATAAAAGCATTTGATGAAATTTGGCATCCCTTTATGATTAAAACCCTCAGCAAAACTGGCATAGAAAGGACATATTTTAAGGTAATAAAAGCCATTTACAACAAACCCACAGCCAACATTATACCGAACAGGGAAAAGTTGAAAGCAATCCCCCTGAGCACTGGAACAAGACAAGATGGCCACTTTCACCACTCCTATTCAACATAGTACTAAAAGTCCCAGACACAGCAATCAGACAGGAGAAATAATTAAAGCACATTCAAATCAGTAAAGAGGAAGTCAAACTGTCGCTGTTTGCTGATAATATGATCATATACCTAGAAAACCCTAATGACTCATCCAAAAAGCTCCCTGAACTGGTAAATGAATTCAACAAAGTTTCAGGATACAAAATTATAAATCAATAGCTCTGCTGTATACTCACAGTGACAAACCTGGAAATCAAATAAAAGAATCAGCCACTTTCACAGTAGCTGCAAAAAAATAAAATAAAAATAAAATCTTAGGAATATAACCAGCAAAGGACATGAAAAACCTCTACAAGGAATACTACAAAACATTGCTGAAAGACATCATGAATGGCACAAAGAAATGGAAACACATCCCATGCTCATGGATGAGTAGAAACAATATTGTGAAAAGGAGCATACTGCCCAAAGCAATCTACAAATTCAATGCAATTCACATGAAAATACCAGCATCACTCTTCACAGAACTAGCAAAAAAAGTCCTAAAATTCATGTGGAACCAAGAAAGAGTCCACATACCCAAAGCAATACTAAGCAATAAGAAAAAAATCTCGTACTATTACATTACCTGACTTGAAACTATACTATAAGACCATAGTAACCAAAAGAGCATAGGCACATAGACCAATGGAACAGAATATAGAACCCAGAAATAAAGCCAAATACTTAAAGCCAACTGCTCTTCAACAAAGTAAACAAAAACTTGAAGTGAGGAATGGATATCCTATTCAACAAATAGTGCTGGGATAACTTGCAAGCCGCATGTAGAAGAATAAACCTGGATGCTTATATCTCACCTTATACAAAAATCAATTTAAGATGGATCAAAGACTTAAATCTAAGATATGTTATCATCTAAAGTTTCTAGATGATAACATCAGAAAAACCCTTCTAGACATTGACTTAGACAAAGACTTCCTGACCAAGAACTCAGAAGTAAATCCAACAAAAACAAAGATAAATAGATGGCACTTAAACCAAAAAAGCTTCTACACAGCAAAAGAAATCTATAGAGTTAACAGACAATCCACAGAGTGATAGAAACATCTTCACAATCTGTACATCCCACAAAGAGCTAATATCCAGAATCTACAAAGAACTCAAACAAATCAGCAAGATAAAAACAAACAATCCCATCCAAAATTGGGCTAAGGAAATGAATAGACAACTCTCAAAAGAAGATAGACAAATAGCCAACAAGCGTATGAAAAAATTCTCAACATCACTTATTATCAGGGAAATGCAAATCAAAACCACAGTGCGATACCACCTCACTCCTGCAAAAATGGCCATAATAAAAAGTTTTATAAAAATAGATGTTGGCATTGGTGTGATGAAAAGGGAACACTTTCACACTGTTGTTGGCAATGTAAACCAGTAAACCAACCACTATGGAAAACAGTGTGGTGATTCCTTAAGAATTAAAAGTAGGTCTAGTATTTGATCTAGCAATCCCACTACTATCTATCTATCCTGAGGAAAAGAAGTTATTATACAAAAAAGATACATGCACATGCATGTTTATAGCAGCACAATTTGCAATTGCAAAAATATGAAAACAGCCTAAATGCCCATCAATCAGCAAGTAGATAAAGAAAATGTGACAACACACACTCACATATATAATGGATTACTACTCAGCAATAAAAGGAAAAAAAATGATATTTTCAGCAACCTGGGTAGAATTGGAGATTATTATTCTAAGTGAAATAACTCAAAAACGAAAAAACAAACATCCCATGTTCTCATTCATATGTGTGAGACAAGCTATGAGGATGCAAAAGCATAAGAATGATACACTGGACTTTGGAAACTCAAGGGATATTGTGGGGGTGGTGAGAGATAAAAGACTACACACTGGGTACAGTGTACACTGCTCAGATGATGGGTGCACCAATATATCAGAAATAATAAAAAATTTACTCATGTAACAAAACACCACCTGTTTCCCAAAAACCTACTGAAATAAAAAAAAATTAAACATTTTTATAAAGAAGACAGTTCTTGACACATCTTGCCATCAGTAGAAAATTTTGTTATTGAGAAGACCTTCCCCCAGTGACTTCTCCAATATCCCCTGAAAGATGGAAAACTGTGGTTGTGAAATCCAGGGTTTAAAACTATCAAAGCTATAAGGTTGAATCCTTCTGTCTTGAGAGGCTTTTTCTTCATTTATTTATTAATTTAACATACCTTGTTGAAGGGAGTGCAATTAGGATATAACAAGCACTGTGCTACAATATAAGATGAGATTCAAGTGTGACTAACACCAGAAAATAGATGATAATAATAATAAGTAATATCAATTCATATTCATTCAATGCTTACTATCTGCCAGAAACTGCTTAAAATTCAAATACTTTTTTCTTATTAAATTTCCTCCCCGAAAGCTCTGGGATGCATATATTATTTTCTTGTTTCACACACGAAGAAACATCAGCTTAAAATAGGTAAGAATCTTGTCCAAGGTTCCAAAGGTAGAAAACAGTAGCACCAGGATTCAAATGCAAGAAGATAAACTACAAAATACAGACTTAACCACTTTATTATTGTACCTGAAGTGTTTCAAGAGATTTGACAGATCAGGGAAGATTCTGTATGCTACATTTTGTTAAGGAAGAATCTTTGGGCACAATCATCTTTAACATGAGAACACTATTGAAGGTGGTTACACACTAATTCCACTTCTCTATAATTGTATTATAAGTAAAGGTAGTTAATTCAACTGCTGACCAGGAAAATGCAGTGAAAGCCTTGGTTAAAGAAAAGATGAATTATAGGCTCAAAGAGTGTTAAATCTGTCATGGATATACGAGATCTTCACATCTCCAGTAATGAAATTATATTTAGTATATAACAAACGTATTTATTCATATTTAGTATACAAATATGAATTTATTTCAAATAAAAATTTGCCTTTAGCCACATGTTTAAAAAAATAAAGATACTTACAATAGAATAATTTTCAGAAATAAAAGAAATGAAGTATTATATTTTGAAACACAGGAAAATCCTGTGCTAAAAAAAAGAAGCCAATTATAAAAGACCACATATTACATAACTCCATTAACATAAAATTTCTGTGACAGAGAACTCTACAGAGACAGATAATAGGTTAGTGGTTGTTTCGAGCTGAGTGGCACATGAGATGTTAGGGGATGTGTTAGTCAGGGTTCTCTAGAGGGACAGAACTAATAGGAGAGACGTATATACAAAGGGGAGTTTATTAAGGAGTATAGACTCACTTGATCACAAAGGTGAATTCCCGCAATAGGCTGTCTGCAAGCTGAGGAGCAAGGAAGCCAGTCTGAGTCCGAAAAGCTCAAAAGTAGGGAATGGACAGTGCAGCCTTCAATCTGTGGTCAAAGGTCCAAGAGTCCCAACACTGAAAAATGTGGAGCCCGATGTTCCAGAGTGGGAATCATCAGCATGGGAGAAAGACGAAGGCCGATAAACTAAGCCAGTCTAATCCTTCCACATTTCTCTGGTTCCTTTTATCCTAGCCACACTGGCAGCTGATTAGATGGTGCCCACCTGTATTGAAGGTGAGTCTATCTCTCCCAGTCCATGATTCAAATGTTAATCTCCTTTGGCAACACCCTCACAGACACACCCAGGATCAATACTTTGCATGCTTCAGTCTAATCAAGTTGACAGTTAATACTAACCATCACAGGGAGGTGATAGCTAAAGGGTATAGAGTTTCTTTTTGAGATAATAAAATATTCTAAAATTGACTATGGTGGTGTTACATATTTGTGAATATACTAAATGCCACTCAATTATATGCTTTAAATATGTGACTTGTATGGTACATAAACTATATCTCAATAAAGCTGTCAAAAAAATAAAAATAAAAAAATAAAAATAAAAATAAAAAAAAGAAAGATAACAAGCATGTAACCCCAGCCTTGTAACCTTCCCCTCCCACCATGAGACTCCTGAGTCAACTCCACAGAGCTTTAATTTAAAAGGAAAAAACACAACATTCTTTAAGTCATTTTACAAATGACAAATAGAAGCCACTTCTAAAAATTTATGAAGTAGGTCATGATAAAAAACCTGATGCCAAAACCTAAAGCAGAGCATTTGTTAGCCTCTGGGAAGCTCAAGTTTCCATTTATCTTCTTCATTAAAATAACTAATCCCAAAGAAGATTACTGATGGATTAGTCAAGTAAAAGAAGCAACTTTAGTACATATTAGAACAGAAGGCAAAGGTTTGGAGCTTTCCTTTTGATAATGGAGGGAATTCTAGGTTGGAGCCCACATGGAGTGTCTTCTCTTTTCTCTCCTCAGTCAGTTGGAGCAGGTAAACGGACTTGGAATTATTTTCTCCTAGGAAATAACCTTCTTCTAGAAGGAACTGAAAAAAAAAGTTGATTTAATTTTGTCAAAGATCTAATAGAAAATTCTCTTTCTCTCTCTCTCTCTTTTTTTTTTTTGCTTGCTCTTCCTGTTTCCTGGAATCACCTGACTAGCAGTTGAAGTGGTATTGTATTATGTTATCTCCTTTCGTCTTCTCAAAGGTTTCTGAAGATGGAATACGACAATTTATATCAATAACCCATTTCAGTGTTTTATCTCTACGACCAGTAAGACAGTCCTCATG
This sequence comes from Cheracebus regulus, assembly GCA_963574635.1. Taxonomy (NCBI): domain Eukaryota; kingdom Metazoa; phylum Chordata; class Mammalia; order Primates; family Pitheciidae; genus Cheracebus; species Cheracebus regulus. The sequence continues at coordinate 29,735 of CAUYQU010095745.1, forward strand.
ATTCTTAGTCAAAATCATCCTTACTACCATTAAGCCAATTTGCTTTCCTTTCGTCATCCCCATCAACAGATAAATGCATCTTGCCTGCACTTAGGGATCTTTATTTTCTACACTTTGACTTAAAATGAAAGTGAAAAATAGAATCTTGCTAATAGATCATGCAGCTTCCAACACTCAACTTAATTATTATGAAAATACAAGTAAAAATAAAAACTCCTCCTGGTACCATGAAAAAACAAAATTGCCACATAACCAAATGTCAGAAACTTTATTATATTGCCCTTAATTTAACATTAAATATCCATTGGGGTGCTGACAGGTTGGCTTCATATCATATCAAGGTTTCATCTCGTGACACAATTACTGTTTTTATAAAGGAGCAGTGATAATAAGATACTTTTTGCTTTCACTACTGTCTATACCTGACCCAAGTCTGAAAGTGCTGGGTTTGTAAGATAGAAAATACACTTTCAGGTTTAGGGAGCTACTGAATCCGTAGGAGGCTGTATGGATCCAATCCTTCCTATTGGCAGATGGGTTCCCACAGAAACCAGAGAAGCTCCTGAGACCTTTTTAGAAAATTTCATTCAATGCCTATACTCTAAAATGTCTATTCATGTCTTCCACTCATGTTAAAGTTGGAATTTCTTAATTGATTCATGGAAGTTCTTAAATATTTGGATGCTAATCTATTATAGAATATATTTGTTGTAACTATCTTCTAGTCTATGGCATATCTTTTCAAAATTTTAATTGTGCTTTTTGATGAAGATTTTTTTGAAATGAAATGTTGAAAATTAACACTCCATCCTCAGAGATGGCTCAAAAGTTTACGTGGAAAGATGCCATTTAACTCAACAATTTCACTCTGATGTACCCAAGATAAACACAGATTCACATGAACACTTGCACATAAAGTGCTCCTAGCCAAATTATTCATAAGAGCCAAAAGTGGAAACAACCCAAATGTCCATCAACTGATGAATGAATAAATAAAATGCAGTATTTCCATACAATAAAAAAATTATTTTAGCAATAGGAGGAAACAGATTATTAGTAAATGCTGTCATATGGATGAACCTTGAAAACATTATGCTAAGTGAAATAAGCTAAAAACCATAAATTGGACAGTTCAATTTTTATGAAACATCCAGAATAGGCAAATCTATAGAAACAGAAAATGGATTGGTGGTTTCCTGGAGCTGGGAGAGGGAGCATTTGGGAAAAAATGGAAAGTGACTGCTAATGTATAAAAGTTTCTTGTTGGGGTGCTAAACGTTATTGAAAATGCAATTAATTCACTATGGGCAGAATAAAATTTCAAAAGCTTTACTTTGATTTCATTAGCTTGATATATAAAAAAAATTTAGAATTAAATCCTTTTCTGTTTTAAGCATTTACTATTTGCAAAGTTCTTTTTTTTTTTTTCAATTAATCCCAATATATGAATATGGTTGATGTTTTGTATATACACAAGAAAATTTGAAGTTAAAAATGGGCAAAATTGTGTAATAAATAATCTAAAAATGATCAAAAGGAAAAGATTCATTACATTCATACATTGCCTTCTTAATCTAATTGTTACTCTTTGAAACAGATGTTGCTTTTTTAGCACGTTTGTATTTTTTTTTTTCCATGTGATTAATAATATCACTACTGGCTCATGGTGAATGTTCAAAGTAAATGTTCTTGATCAAATTTCTTGAAAAACAAAATGTTAATAATTTTACTTAAAAATGCACAGGTTGTAGAAAAAATGTGAGAAGTTTTTTTAAAAGGACCAAAAGTATTACTATGTTTCTTTAATGAATAAGTATTGCCTGACTTATATAATTCTATGGAGACTCTATTTTTTACTATCTTCAAGTTATTTTGTAATTCTCTAAATCGTGGGACCCTGATAGTAATGCGAATAATTCTTGCCCATAGAAATGGAAATTGTCTGTTGTAGATATCATTGATTGTTGCCATAAGAATATTAATCAATTTTGTATCTTCTAAGCAAATTCATTTCAGGATTTTTGATTGCCGATATATATATATTGCTTTTTTTTTTTTTTTTATAAAAAGCTTTCTTTGAACTACTTGCAATGTCTTATTGGTTAATTAACATGAATATCACTTTTTTTTTTTTTCGAGATGGAGGCTTACTCTGTTGTCCAGGCGGGAGTGCAGTGGCATGATCTCAGCTCACTTCAACCTCTGCCTCCCAGATTCAAGTGATTCTTGTGCCTCAGCCTCCCGAGTAGCTGAGATCACGGGTACCTGCCACCACACCTGGCTAATTTTTGTATTTTTAGTAGAGACAGAGTTACATCATGTTGGCCAGTCTGCTCTCAAACTCCTGACCTCAGTAATCCCTGGCCTTGGCCTCCCAAAGTGCTGGGAATACAGGTGTGAGCTACCGCACCTGGCTTGTTCACATTAATTTTTTTCTGTATCATAATTTTACCTTTTTAAAAAATTATTCTTTAACAATGTGCTTTTCCGTTTTGGGAGGGACTATTTCTTAACATATTATTGCTACATATGTTTCATACAGGTTTTGATAGATACAGTTTTCAAGCTAAGGAGACTTAAGTTTGAAAGAACTGACAATAAAATAACCTAAATTTGGTTTAAATTTGTAAGAAGATTTTAACCTATAAATTTGCTTTCTTTAATGGCTTAGAAGTTTTCCATCCAATTGAGCCTATTTGAACGTTCTAACAGCAATAATATGTATTCAATTCAGGTTTACTCATAATTCCTCAATTCACTTTTTTTGATATTTAACATGTATATATAATTTTTGTTACTATGTTTGACTGGTACATTGTCATTATATATTTGTGGATATTTTATGTGTTGAAATAATATGTATTTTTAAATTACTAGATGCAAAACTTTATAAAATTAGACCATATTTATTAATTACATTCTCATTTTCTTAAGACTTTAGTTAATTGTTTACTTATCTATTCTTAATTGAGAAAGATATATTAATATCTCTCCTATAGATCAGGGGTCCCTAAACCCTGGTCTGCAGAGCCCTGTGGGTTCATGGCCTGTTAGGAACCCAACTGCATAGCAGGAGGTGAGCAGCAGGCAGGCAAGCATTGCTGCATGAGCTCTACCTCCTGTCAGATGAGTGGAGGCATAGAATCTCATGGAACTTTGAACCCTATTGTGAACTGTGCACACAGGGGATCTAGTCTGTGTGCTCCTTATAAGAATCTAAGGCCTGATGATGCGAAGTGGAACAGTTTAATCCTGAAACTACCCACCACCTACAAACTGCCATCCATGGAAAAATTGTCTTTCATGAAACCAGTCCCTGGTGCCAAAAAGTTAGTGACAACTGCCAGAGTTGGTAGGTGCCAATTTGCCATTACTATTTTTTAAATTTTGCTTTTACTATATTTAGAATGTAGTAATGCATAGAAATTTAAATTTGTATAAATCTGGTACATTGGAATTTATCACAATTTAGATAGTTCTCTGAAATGTTTTCTTTCTTAAGTTTAATGACCTGATGCCAATATGGTAACAATAGTTAAGTTAGTGCTGGCCTGATATACATCTTTTCACTGTTTTACTTTCAAGCTTTCTATGGATTTATTTTACCTGTGCCTCCTTTGCAAAGTGTAAAGGTGACTTTTTTGTCTCCACATTTATATTCAACCAACCAGTAATTCCTGCCAATACACTTTTATAGCTGTTCTTTGAATTAGTCCACTTGTTTCCATATCTGTGGCCATCATCCTTGTCCACTTTACTGACCTGTCTTACCTGCACCATTGTGTGAGAAATAGGCCTTCCCTAGCCAAGCATGCACATCAAATCCATTTTTCATTCTGAAGTACAACTGAAATTATAAAAATATAAATCTGATCATGTCACTCCCAAATTTAAAAACTCTGTACTGACTGATCTCTAATATATTCCCCAAACAGCATAAATTGCAAGACCCTTTAGGATCTGAATGCTGCCCACCTCACTATCCTTATCCTGCATCACTGAGTTCTGTTCCACAGGCATGCCATATGCTTCTTCTTACCTCTGAGCCTTCACACATGCTGTTTCTTATGTTTCTGATATTTTTGCCTAATGCCTGGTCATTCTTTCTCCTTCACCTTATAGTGTACTTATCCAATGAAACTTTAGATGTTCTTTATCTATATTATCTATAAACACACATATTCCAAAGTTAGTTATAGCAAGCTCTAAAAAGTTAGCAGCAAATTCCATTTCTATTATTAATTTCATTTTGGTGTCTTATAAATTATATCTTATTTGTAAAAATACACATATAGTATTAAGTAATAATGCATAATCTTATTCTAAATATAAAATAAACTGATAAGAAATATACAGAGTAAAAATACAAACATTTTCTCCAAATTCCTTTACTGTTCTTCCCCAAATCTCATTTCTTGCCTCAGAAATACTCACTGTTAATTTATTCAGTGTATAGCCTTATAAACTTTATTTTATAGGCTTTCTTTTATATGTCTTTAAACATAGAAAATTCTGTTCTTATTTCATTTTTATAAAGAACACTATATTATACCTATTACTTGAGGATATTTCTCACTGAACTGTCTGTTGTAGAAAACCTGTCTTTAAAATTAATGTATCATCATTAATCTACTGAAAAACATTTGAGTAATTTCTAAATTTGAATTATCAGAAGCAATGCTTCAATAAGTCTCCTTAGACATACTAATATTTCTACTAAAATACGACTTAGGTTGGCCAGGTGTGGTGGTTCAAAGCACTTTGGGAAGCTGAGGTGGGCAGACTGCTTAACATCAGGAGTTCAAAACCTGCCTGGGCAACATGACAATACACCATCTATACTAAAACAAACAAACAAAAATACATATATATGTTATACATATTTTATAGATATATATAAATGTTTATATATATGTTATATATATATATGGCTTTGCTAGGTAAAGGGCATGCATTTTTTTTGTTTTGTGCCTTTTTTTCCAAATATTTTTAGACATTCCCATATCTTTTCTCTTCAATTTGACTCTATAAGTGATTTGTCAGTTCTATGACAAAACTGTTCACAATATGATTGATAATATCACACGAAAGGATTAAAATGATATGCTAAAAGAGTAATTTTGAAAGACATTTTAGATATATGTTATTTAGATAGATATGTCTTATGAAAATCGGGTAATAAATTTTAAAGCACGTTGTCTATTGATAAAGCAAGAAATTTATTTATCTGTACACACCCAGTAAAATATATCCAATAAAAAAGTACTGGTGAGTATCACTGGTTGATAGAGACACAGATGATTTTTATTTTCTTATATTTTTAACTCATTCTTTTTCATTTTACATGGTGAATATTATAACATGCAATATAAAAATTTACTTTTATCAAAATTTTAAATAAAATTATGCTAACATGCATATCTCTAGAAGAAGAAATGTCATTGAAAAACTCTTCAATGGAAGCAAATAAATTAGTTTAAGTACAGAGTCTATTTGCCTTTCAGAAATAAGTATGAATGTTGGCTGCTAAGTTTTCATACAATTTTCACGAAAATAAAAATCTTTTCTTAATACCTGAAGATATTATTTTGGAGGGCAGTAAACACACAAAAAAAAAGAAGTAGAGATTCAATAATTTTTTTTTAGTTCAATGGAAAACCCTAATACTATACTACACATAGATGTGCTGGCTGGTCTTACTTTAGATTTATGACCACAAACCTCAAGTGGGCCTTCAAAGGTACCTAGCAAGTTAATCCATTTCTCCACTCAAGTCACTCTCCTTCATTAGAACTTTTCTTTCTCATTTCACTAAAAAAATGCCATCAGAAGATAGCTTTCATATTCTTACAATCCCTCCAAGTTTATCAACTTGCCTATGATTTGTCCCCATGCATGCCACCTTTCTTTCTGATAGAATGGATAAATTGTCTAGAATACCTTACTACAGAAATTATCTCTTCTTCTTTACCCATTTCCATTGCAGAATGCTATGCACAGATAAAGTATAAACAACCTCAAAATAGAAAAAAATTAGCTATACTTAGATTTTATCCTAAATACATATGCGCGTGCGCACACACACACACACAAACACACATATATTGAGTATTATAGTGAATATAGAAAACAGAACTAGCACTTGTCCCCTGTAGGGCTCAATGAATTAACAAGTACAACATACAAGGAAGAAATAGTCTCATTCTATTACATGGCTGGAACTTGTCTATTAACAAGAGCTCCATTTGAAGTATCTCACTTCTTGATCTTTTATACCTCATATTTGCTTCTTTTAATAATACAAGCCCAATGAATTTTTAAACCCACAATAATTTCTACACCACTGGCCCTACAAAGTCTCACCGCCTATCATTCCCATCAGTCTGTTTCCCCTTTGCCTTGCAAGCCTTTTCCTTAAATTAGTGCAATCAGTATTCACACATAATGTACTATCTCCTATGTTAAAAAATAAATGATTTTTTTCACTGATATCTCCAATCAGTGATTGCACCAGTTCTCTGATAACTCCTTTAGGAAAGCTGAACTGAAAATTTCTGTTTGTCTTTTTCCAATATCTCTCCTCCAATTCTCTCTTGAATGCTCTTCGAGAAAGTTTTTGTTCCTACCTCTTCACTAAAACCGTTGTTGTGAAATCACCAAGGACCTTGTTGTCAACATCCAAATTCAACAGTCAATTATTAATCCTCTTCTAATTCAGAGTCTCAACGGCATTTGACACTGGCAGTCATACTCTCTGTAGACACATGCTTTACCTGTCCTCTGGTATACTCACCTGGCTCTTCTTCTCAGTTCACTATTAATATATGGCTTCTCCCTCCCAGCATCTAAATATTACAATCTCCCGGGGCTTAATCTTTAATGACTTCCCAGGAGTTATCTTGATCAGTTCTACAGTTTTAAATTCAATCTACATAGTAAAAAATTACTGCAAACATGTGTTCAGTCTCAATTTGTCCTCTGAACTCCAAGATCCTAGTCCTACTGCCTTCCGAACAGCTTCACTCAGATTTCAAATTTAATTTGTTCAACACCAAAATCTTGCATCTTCCCCAATATTTTCTCATTTCTGTTCTCTATATCAGTAAATCATATCATAATTTATTTAGGTGCTTGGGACAAAAAAACATGAAATTATTTTTAACTTTTCGCTTTCTTTCACACTTTGCATCCAATTCCTTAGAAAATAAGTTGGCATTATCTTCACGATACATTGCATCTTCAAAAGTAATCCACCACCTCCACAATAACCTCTACATCTCACACTTCAACTATTATACGGCCCTTTGAATTCTTTCTCCTCCCACTTTATACTTCCTGTGACCCATTCTCCATAACACCATTGGAAGAGCAAAGTAAAATATAAACTAGAACATGTCACTAGTTTGCCTTCACCCTTCCAGTGCTTTCTCTACTCAGAATAAAATTCACAGTCCTTACCATTACCTGCTCGGTTTTCTTTCCAGTGTGGTTTTTTTCCTACTCACTCTTGCTCCGTCAGAACAGGTTAGTTTGCCGCTCCATGATCACACTAAGCATATGCTATTTCAAGGCCGCTGGGCATGCTAAATCACCCAACTACTCTTCTTCCAGCATCACCTCCTAACTTTATTTAGATTTCTTCTCAAATGTTACCTCCTTAGAAAGTTTGTATATAAAGATAGCAAATTCTGTAAAACCCTATTTATTATCTTTGTCTACACTTGTTTTATGATTCTGCATAGCATTTGTTACTACTAACCTTAGATTACATATTTAGTCATTGTCTGTACCCCACCAGACCCTAGCACGCATCAGGAGAATACTTTTGGTTTGTGACCATCTTCCCAATGCCTAGGTAAGTGACTGGCAGGTACTAGGCATTCAATAAATATTTGTTGCATGAGTAAATTAAATTAATCATGCTCTCTGTGCTACCTATTTTCTCTTAATTACTAGTATTTTAAATTCACTAATCTCATTGCTAGTACAGGCCTTTAAAGCTTAGATATTTTACCTAAGAATCAGAAGACCATGTTAACAAGGTGTGTAGAACCTCAAGGATAATTTTTGTATATAAATTGTTCAAAAGAATTGAGAAAATAAATTAACATGTGAGAAAAAATGGCTTCCCAGAAGTGCACTCTGCTCCTTGCTTTCAGCTGACAGTATAAAGCCTCTGGTCTTTTCAGGGGAATGCCTTTCCCCAAGGTTCCTAGTCTTTTGGCAGGCTGTAGTTATGATTTTGTTTGAATAAAATCTCAGGACTTGGGATGCTGAATTCTATTCCCCGCTCAGCTAATTAGTATCTGTATAACTTTAGCCATGTGGCTTTATCCTCTCAGGGATTCTGATTTCTCACCTGTAAAACATAGGTAATTATCCTGACACTGCCTCCTAGGGATGCTATGAAGAAGAGTTAATGATAATAACCATTTAAAAAGTATTTCCATCTTCACTGGATATTAATTAAGTGCCACTGTGTGCAGAACTCTGTTAACTCTGCAAGAAGCAGAGTGAATAGATAACAAAGAATATATCAGAACTTGTCTTCTGCCTAAAGGAATTCCTGTTAGAAAATATAAAATGAAAGTAATAGTGTTATGTAGAAAATATAATTGCCCTCTATGTGGTCACAATTTCCTATCATCTTTTCTCTTTATCTAAAACTTTACTTTCTCAGCTATGAAATGATAGGAGAAAGAAGCTATGGTGACATTGTTTCATAGAATTGTAAAGTCTTGAAGGATCTCAACAGTATTCTGTCTCTGGCTTAACATTTTTACTTAGAGATACAGTAATTGACCACCAGAGAGATTTAAGAGTTTTCCATATTCACCGATCTGGGTTTCTAATCAACTAAGTCCCAGTTCATTGTGCTGGCTGATACAGGAGGCTGCTCTTTATTGTTCCAAAGAATAGCATGGTGGTCATAGTCAATTGCAGGCAGCATGAATAGCCCTCTCTCTTTTGATGACAAGCCCAATAATTTAAGGCTATTAAGTTACAAACAGTTTTGGCCCTAAGGATAGAACTCTGATAGAAGATTCTGATATTCTGATAAATTATAATAAATAAGAATAACATTTTTAAAAAACCTCCTACCACATTCTATATAAAAATTCTACTAGTCTGTTTTTATCCACTATTTTTATTCATCCTCATGATAACTATATAAGAGGTATTAACATATTTAACAATTGAATACCAGAAAGCTTGCATAACTTGCCTCAAATTACACATTTATCAACTAGTGGAGTTAAGATTTGAGTCCAGATTATCTAGTTCCTAAATTCTTGTCTTCCCACTACACAATCCAGAAAAAAAATTGTGTGCTATCCTATTCCCTATCTACAGCAGGGATCAGCAACATTTTCTTCACAGGACTCAACAGTAAATACTTCAAGATTGTAGCCTATCAAGTTTCATTGCATCTATTCAACTCTGCCATTTAGCATGATAAGCAATACATAAACAAAAGGACATGACTACATTTCAGTAAAGCTTTATTCACAAAAAAGAATTGCTTGCTTATAGCCACAGTTTGTCAACCCCTAGTCTAGAGCTCCCCCTTGGGTTATCTGATTCTGACTCTATGACTAACAACATTGTGTGGTATAGATAATGCAAAATAATAATTGATACCAATGCAAAATAATGCATGCCTATAAACACATAAATTCTGTTTGTCAGAGGCTGAATTTACTTTTTTCTCCAACTATGGAGCCAGCTTTGTCTTCCATTTCTACATTTATTTCAATATTATATACACACACACACACACATATACACACACATATATATATGTATATATATAATATATATAAACAACAGGAGTGTGTGTATATATATATATATGTATGTGTGTGTGTGTGTGTGTGTTGGCATTATCTTCAAAATATATCTCATCTTCAAAAATTATATACACCTGTTCTTTCTATATATATATGTGGTTCTTTCTATGTATATATATGTGGCATATATATAGATATATATATACCTGTTCTTTGGATTTTCCTTTGAAAGCCATGTGCTTCCAAAGACATTTTCTTCCAAAGATATCTGCTTATTTCCTTATTTAATTAATGAATTAAATTAAATTTTTGACACATGTTCAATTTATACCTGTGTGAGAATCACAACTTTACCTTTTTCAAAAATCACTCTTTTGACAATACTATAGTAGAAAGCATTCACATACTTCTACTTCATCGCCCTAGCTTAAAAAACTGTGACTTTATTATTTTTCTTCTTAACTTGAGGTGAAATAAGAACAATATGTTTCTGGTTCACAGGGGTCCTCTATGCCTGACACTCTCTGTTTGGCTACATGACACCATTATTTTCTTTTCACTTATGCAACATGAAAGTTACTTCCTATCAATCATGTCAGTGCATGTCACAACAGAGAACATGAACACAGTTTACTTGTCTTTTATGATATAAAGTTGATAGGAAGAAAGAAAGTTGCCAATATGATAAAGTGGTCTCTTCCACGGATTTGACAGAGATAGTCTCTATTTTATGGTTAGCCGGTGTGCCGAAGATAAAGCATATTGATTCTGGAAATAAACATATTCCTTCACACTTAGCATCTGCCTCTCCCTCTCTCACCTCTCTCTTGAGCTGGTAGTTTGGAAACGGATTATTTCAGTAGCTGGAAAATGACAGCTACTTATTAGCAAATCTTAGAATCTCAAGGTTGGAAGAAACACTTAAGAGTCATCTTTTTTGACAACAACTAAAACAACAACAGTAACAACAACAATATTAAGAGCTAACATCTAGTCAGTCCTTATTTATGTCAAGCAATCTTTTAAGTTTTTGGCTATAGAATTCTTTGTATAGAACACCTATTTTCTTGACATAATTATTAATAACCCCCTCTTCAATCTCAGAAGTGGCCGATTCTGAATAACAAATTATATCATTACCCCACTTACGTATGGTATCTGTTTTGATCTTCACATAATAGTGTATGTATAAGTATGATAAAGGTAAGTACAGAAAATGAACTTGTTCATGCAGATAGTAAGTAAAGGAGTTGTGATTTGAGCCTTGGAAGCCTGACTGTGTCATTAACTATTGTCATTTTTCCATTTGTCTGTACCTCACATCTGAAACAGTACAGGCAAGTGGTGGTCCACTGAGAGTGAATCTACCACCTAAGATAGGAATCAGTTCCATCTTCGGATAATGCTGTTGAAAGTTCTTACATTTATTATTCTGAAGTCTATTCTCCCATAGTTTCAGCACCCTGGATGAAAATTTGGAACAAGATTAAGGTCAGAGGGATTTATTGTGAATTATGATGAGGGATAGAAAGGTAGAGTTGTATAATTCTGAAAACAATAATAAGGATTCTGCAGTCTTTTATAGAAATTAAAATTATTATGTTTGGTTTTACACTTAGAATCAAAGTTTACAGAGACTCTGGATGAGCAGCTATTTAGTGGCATAATTGCTATATTAAGGGTTGTTCAAATTTTGTCTTTCACTAATACACAGACACCATTAAGTAAAATGGTAGGTAGACATGAATTTTCTCCTGAATTTGATAAGCAAGAAGAAGTTCTGCTTATCATATAATAATGAAAACACATGTATATACATCTCTTTCTACAGTTATGGCCAGACCTATCAGATTTATCACACTAGACATTAAGTTTTGAAAATACTTTTGCTTTGGATAGGATCAATCAACTACAATGAAGTTGAACATACTAACAGAAGACACAGAAATGTACAAAAACATGTGAACAATGGAATAATTAATTGGTTAATAGAGATTTTCTGAAATATCTGAAACAGTTTCTCATGATGAAGCTTAAGGAAATATAAATAAGGAGAGCGAAGCCTTTGCTTTCAAAACATCTCCCAAAGGCATTCTTGTTTCTTCTTAGGGTTTGTAATCAGGTTATCTATCTCTAAAGTATTCAAAACAGTCCACTCAAGTATATTTATTTGTCAGAGCATTTCATTAAATTCACTGGTTTTTATTTACGGATGAGAGAATTTTGATTGCTAACTTTAGAACCCTCTTAAAAATAACAGCTTTGGAATTCGGTTACACAGAAACTGAGGACTAAGCTCTGATTTTTTTATCTCCCTCAAATTACTTTCTAAGGAGTCGGGGGTAGTCACGCCCTACAAACCATACATTCTCATCAGATGGGTTTTATTCAACCTTATATATTGTGGCTTATTTTCCAATCTGACTCTGGCATAACAAGGGGAAAATTCAAAATTTTTTACCCTGAAATATATTTCCTTGCCATATCTTGGAATTGCCCTGCAATGTCTCTTGTGGGGAAAATCCACATTCTATAGAGAATCCCCTTTCCCCTTTGTTTTCCTTTCCTCCTTTCCAGATCCAGGAGATAATAAAGTCAGACTCAGTTACCCTTTTAAGTCTGATAAACATCTGTTAACCTGCTCTCTCTGAAGTTTGCCATCTGAGAGCTTCCTCTGCACAATAAAACTTGGTCTCCATAATCCTTTATCTTAACCTGAACATTTCCTTTGATCCCAGGTCTTTGAATAAACTCAATCAAGTGTGAACCAGAAAATATTTAAATTTACCGATAGCCGGGAAGCCCCCACTTTGAGTTGTCCCACCTTTCTGAACAAAACCAATGTATTTCTTAAATGTATTTGATTGATGTCTCAGGCCTCCCTAAAGTATGTAAAACCAAGCCATCCCCTGACCACCTTGGACACATGTTCTCAAGACCTCCCTGAGGGCTCTGTCACAGGCCATGGTCACTCACATTTGGCTCAGAATAAATCTCCTTAAATATTTTACAGAGTCTGACTCTTTTCATTAACAAAGCTTTTAAACCTCATTTTCCATTTGTCTTGTGGCTACATTTGACTTCTTTCCTCAAGCCTGCCATTTAAATTTCTACCTTATTTTCTCCATAGCCTTGGAAATAAGTCAACAATTACTTTTAAATAAAAATCTCTGTAATTTAAATATCACAGTCTCCTATTTGGTTACAGAAACATTCTACCTTTAAGTTTGCTGCAAAAATCCATGTTTTTAATCAAAGAGAAAATGTGCCGTGAAGCTTGAAAAGGTTTCATTTTTAGAGAAGGTGGGGTGTTAAGGAATATTTCATAGAGGTTTGTGGAACTTGCAAAGATAACTTCTTCCATTTTGGCATAGGTATTTGCTTCTGCACAGTCTAAATATCACTGCCACTATTTTGTACAACTGCAAGGAGCACTATTCTTAATATATTATATCTACTTCAGAGGATAAAATATAATGTTGCCTCCTTGGACTTAGCAACTCACTGTAAAAATTTTGATAATCTTATCTATGATAAAAATTGCCAAGGTCAGCATAGAAGAAGACCCTAAGGTGATATTATTAAAGAAATTAATTGCTAGCAAATGTGCACCTTACATCATTGGACAATGATAAAGTTTGTGATTTGATGTAACTGGAAATCTAATCTTCTGACTTTTTTGGATCTGGAAGTTGAGTCATCTTGGAGAAAAAAATGTTTTTAACATAGAAAAACAGAATAAAAATATTTCTGTTAAAGAATCAAATTCATTATGAAACCTAAGGAAAAACATCACTAATGTTGGCTAAAAACTTAATAAATTACGGCACTTCTTCCTCATTTTTTAGAAGTTAATTCTTTTCTTGCTCACCAGTCCACTTAGCCTAGTAGAACTGAGCTCATATTCAAAGCAGATTGCATCATAATTCCAAGTTATTCCCCAAAATGTCAACTTTTTCTTTTAAATACTTGGAGGATCCATAATTACAGAGGACTTTAAGTGACTGTCATTTCTAGCCTAGTGCCTTGTGCTGTCTATTAGAAATACTTGGCAGACATATTTGAAGTTTGTGCAGAATGACTGCTCTAAAGCAGGTGTTTATGAGAATAGGGCAATCGTTGTATTATAATTAGGGATGCCAAGAGTACATTTAGTACCCAGCTCATGTCTAGTGCCAATTAAAACACACTGATCTAACCAAAAGTCCATAACAAATTGATCTCACATTGTTCAAATAAATAAATTTGACAGAACACGGCCATGAAATAGATGTCTATTTTAGCCTAGGAGCATGCTCACAACCACCTCAGAGCTAGTAGGTGTTGAAAGAAATTTTATTAAGGAGCAGAACTCCAGATGGTCCCAGGGAAAAGGTTTGCTCTATTGTAATAAACACAATAAAAGGATGATAAGCTCTATAAATGACAGACAAAAATAACAAGCAATAAATGAGATGCTATGATTGATGTCTCATGAGAAAAGTCTGAACAACTCTGAGCAAATATGGCATAAAAAATAAAGATTTTTTTTCTGGAGAAAGATGAATTGAAAAATTCCTGAGTGAAGACCCAGGGAAAAAGACAAGATAGATTTATTTTTTATATGTGCCATGTATGCACTCTGCTATTATCAAGATCAGAATATATACTTACCATTATTATTATTTTAACTTTTTATTATGGAACACTTCAAGCATATGCAAAAATGGATGTAATATTAATGTATCCCTTCATATACAACCAAGCACCTGTGACCAATTTATGGCCAAATTTGCTTCATCTGATACTCACCCATTTTCCACATCTCCAATTTTTTAAATCAAATATTAAACATCATATAATTTCATCTGTCAAAATTTTTGTATGTCTCTAAAATATTAGAGCTGCTTTTTTAACAGTCACATTATGAAAACTTCCAAAAATTTAATAACAATCTCTTAATATAATCAATTGTACAAACAGCTGAAATGTTTAGTTGTCCCATAAATGTCAGAGATGTTTTCTTTTATGTTTATATTTTGTTTTTTGAGCCAAGATTTAAATAATGCCCACATATTACAATTGTTTAATATTTTAAAATCTCTTTTCTTCTCTCTAGGTTTTCTCTCTCTCTCTCTCTCTCTCTCTCTCTCTCTCTCTCTCTCTCTCTGTCTCTGTCTCTTTCCTTCTGTCTCTATCTCATTTCTTGGAATTTATTTGTTTAAGAAATGTTATCTGGGTGCTGTGGCTCCCCACAACCCCATGGTCTCAGCTACTTGAAAGGCTGAGGCAGGAAGATCCCTTCAACCGAAGAATTCGAGGCTGTAGTGAGCTATGATCATACCACTGCACTCCCGCCTGGGCAACAGAGTCAGACCCCATCTCTAAAAATATAAAAAGAAAAATATGGTCCATTAGAATTTCCACAGTTTAGATTTTGTTGCCTACATTCTTATGATGTTGTTTAAAATGGTCCTCACTACTCCAAATATCCTATAACATGAAAGCTGAATGTAGAGTTCTGATCAAATTCAAAATTATTTTGGTTTGGTTTTTGGTGTGACTACTTCAGCGAATATGACTTTGTTTTAATCAGGGGCATATATGTCTTGTTACCTCTGCTTCTGTGTTATTAGCAGTTGTTGATCTCTAGGGCCTAAATCCTTTGAGCTCTTAAAGATTGCAAAATGGCATATAAAAATCATATATATTGGCATGTATATATCCAATGGCATATATATAGCAAAATTGCAATATCTTAATTCTATTCTTCCATTTTCATTTATTAGCTGGTATACAGTTGACCTTCAAACAACATGGGTTTGAGCTGCATGGGACCACTTACACATGGTGATTAACAAAGACAGAAAATAAATATTGGTGGAAAGTGAAGCCTATGTATACGCAGGACTGACTTTTCATATAGTAAAGTGGGTTCTGCAGAGCTAACTGACTGTGTGACTTAGATATTCACAGATCTGGCTATGTGCAGGAGGAGACTTAGAACAAATCCCCCAGGTATACCAAAGGATGATGACTGTACTTCTTTAAAGAGACACTTACTGTCTTCAACTATGTGTTTACTCCATGGTACAGTTCATGGAAGGAAAGGATAAATGCATGGTTCTTTCCTCTTATTTAGTAGTTTTAAAAATAATATGTTGATTTACCATCCTTCTCTAACGGTTGCCAATACTTCTCAAATGATTGTCAAATGGATTCCATAGATAAAACATACTTGAAATCCTGAATCTCCTATAGTTGTTACTTGCATAGAATCATAAATTTTCTTAATTTTGAATTGGGAGTCTCTTTCAATATGTATTTTAAAGAAGCTCAATGAGATCCAAGAGAAACCTAAAAACAATGACACAGAAATCAGAAAAATCAATTCAGGATATAAAGAGAAATGTACCAAAGAGATAAACAGTCAAGAGGAAAGAAAGAAGAAAAAGAAAGAAAGAAAGAAAGAGAGAGAGAGAGAGAGAGAGAGAAAGAAGGAAAGAAGGAGGAAAGAAAGAAAGAAGAAAGAAAGAAAGAAAGAAAGAAAGAAAGAAAGAAAGGAAAAAAAAGAAAGAAAGAAAGAAGAAAGAAAGAAAGAAAGAAGAAAGAAAGAAAGAAAGAAAGAAAGAAAGAAAGAAAGAAAGAAAGAAAGAAAGAGGAAGGAAGGAAGGAAGGGATTTTGGAAAATAAAAAAGTCACTGAAGAAATTACAGAATAAAAGTAAAAGTTTCAACAATAGGCTAAACCAAGAAGGATCTCAGAACTTGAAGACAAGTCTTTTGAGTTAACCCAGCCAGACAAAAATAAATAAAAAAGAATAAACAAAGCCATAAAGAATCACAGAACAACCTAATGACCAAATTACAAATTATTGGTAGTACTGGTTTGTAGTTCTCCTTGAAGAGGTCTTTTACATCCTTTGTTAGTTGTATTCCTAGGTATTTTATTCTCTTTGTAGCAATTGTGAATGGCGGTTCATTATTGATTCGGTTCTCTTTAAGTCTGTTACTGGTGTATAGGAATGATTGTGATTTCTGCACATTGATTTTGTATCCTGAGACTTTGCTGAAGATGCTTATCGGTTTCAGGAGATTTGGGAGTGAGACGATGGGGTCTTCTAAATATACAATCATGTCATCAAAGAGAAACAATTTGACTTCCTTCTTTCCTAACTGAATATTCTTTATTTATTTTTCTTGCCTGATTGCTCT
Organism: Cheracebus regulus; assembly: GCA_963574635.1. Taxonomy (NCBI): domain Eukaryota; kingdom Metazoa; phylum Chordata; class Mammalia; order Primates; family Pitheciidae; genus Cheracebus; species Cheracebus regulus. The sequence continues at coordinate 46,719 of CAUYQU010095745.1, forward strand.
GGCTAGAACTTCCAATACTTTATATTGAATAGGAGTGGTGAGAGAGGGCATCCTTGTCTAGTGCCAGATTTCAAAGGGAATGCTTCCAGTTTTTGCCCATTCAGTATGATATTGGCTGTGGGTTTGTCATAAATAGCTTTTGAGAAACGCTCCATTGATACCTACTTTATTGAGAGTTTTTAGCACAAAGAGCTGTTAAATTTTGTCGAAGGCCTTCTCTGCATCTATTGATAATCATGTGTTGTCTTTCGTTGTTTATGTGGTGAATTACGTTTATAGACTTGTGTATATTGAACCAGCCTTGCATCCCTGGGATGAAGCCTACTTGATCATGGTGGATAAGCTTTTTGATGTGCTGTTGCAATTGGTTTGCCAGCATTTTATTGAAGATTTTTCCATTTATGTTCAACGTGGATATTGGCCTGAAGTTTTCTTTTCTTGCTGAGTATCTGCCAGGTTTTGGTATCAGGATGATGTTGGTCTCATAAAATGATTTGGGGAGGATTTCCTCTTTTTGGATTGTTTGGAATAGTTTCAGAAGGAGTGGTTAACAGCTCCTCCTTGTATGTCTGGTAGAATTCAGCTGTGAACCCATCTGGACCTGGGCTTTTTTTGGTTAGTAGGCTATTAATTGCTGCCTCAACTTCAGCCCTTGTTATTGGTCTATTCAGGGTTTCGACTTCTTCCTGGTTTAGGTTTGGGAGGATGCAAGTGTCCAGGAATTTATCCATTTTTTCCAGGCTTACTGGTTTCTGTGCATAGAGTTGTTTGTAGTAATCTCTGATGGTGGTTTGTATTTCTGTGGAATCTGTGATGAGATTCCCTTTATTGTTTGTATTGCATCTATTTGATTCTTCTCTCTTTTCTTTTTTATTAATCTGGCTAGTGGTCTATTTTGTTGATCTTTTCACAAAACTAGCTCCTCGATTTATTGATTTTTTGAAGGGTTTTTTGTGTCTGTATCTCCTTGTCTTCTGCTAGCTTTTGAGTTTTTTGATCTTGCTCCTCTAGCTCTTTCAATGTTGACGACAGGGTGTCAATTTCAGATCTTTCCTTGCTTCTCATGTGGGCATTTATTGCTATAAATTTTCCTCTTGACATTGCTTTAAATGTGTCCCAGAGATTCTGGTACATTGTGTCTTCATTTTCGTTGCTTTTGAAGAACATCTATATTTCTGCCTTCATTTCATTGCTTATCCAGTCAACATTCGAGAGCCAGTTGTTCAGTTTCTGAGTTAGTTTCTGAATTCTGAGTTCTAATTTGATTGCACTGTGGTCTAAGAGGCTGTTTGTTATAATTTTCATTCTTTTGCATTTGCTGAGGAGTGATTTACTTCCAATTATGTGGTCAATTTTAGAGTAGGTGCGATGTGGTGCTGAGAAGAAAGTATGTTCTGTGGATTTGGGGTGGAGAGTTCTGTAAATGTCTATTAGCCCAGGTCTGAGTTCAAGTCCTGAATATCCTTGTTAATTTTCTGTCTCACTGTTCTGTCTAATACTGATATGGAGTGTTAAAGTCTCCCACTATTATTGTGTGGGAGTCAGTCTCTTTGTAGGTCATTAAGAACTTGCAGCTGGGTGCAGAGGCTCATGCCTGTAATCCCAGGACTTTGGGAGGCCACGGTGGGCGGATCATGAGGTCAAGAGATCGAGACCATCCTGGCCAACATGGTGAAACCCCATCTCTACTAAAAATACAAAAAAATTAGCCGGGATGGTGGCACACGCCTGTGGTCCCAGCTACTCAGGAGGCTAAGGTGGAAAAATCGCTTGAACCCAGGAGGCTGAGGTTGCAGTGAGCCGAGATTGCACCACTGCACTTCAGCCAGCAACAGAGCAAGACTCCATCTCAAAAAAAAAAAAAAAAGAACTTGCTTTATATATCTGGGTGCTCCTGTATTGGGTGCATATATATTTAGGATTGTTAGCTCTTTTTGTTGCATTGATCCTTTTACCATTATGTAATGCGCTTCTTTGTCTCTTTTGATCTTCGTTGGTTTAAAGTATGTTTTATCAGAGACTAGGATTGCAACTCCTGCTTTTTTTGCTAACCATTTGCTTGGTAAATCTTCCTCCATCCCTTTATTTTGAGCCCATATGTATCCTTGCATGTGAGATGGGTTTCCTGAACACAGCACACTGATGAACTTTGACTTTTTATCCAATTTGCCAGTCTGTGTCTTTTGATTGGGGCATTTAGCCCATTTACATTTAGAGTTAATATTGTTATCTGTGAATTTGATCCTGCCATTTTGATGCTGGCTGGTTGTTTTGCCCATTAGTTGACGCAGTTTCTTAATTGTGTTAATGCTCTTTACCATTTGGCATGTGTTTGGAGTGGCTGGTACTGGTTGTTCCATTCTACGTTTAGTGCCTCTTTCAGGAGCTCTTGAAAAGCAGGCCTGGTGGTGATGAAATCTCTGAGTAATTGCTTGTTTGTAAAGAATTTTATTTCTCCTTCACTTATGAAGCTTAATTTGACTGGATATGACTTTTCTTTAAGGATGTTGAATATTGGCCCCCACTCTCATCTGGCTTGTAGGGTTTCTGCTGAGAGATCTGCTGTGAGTCTAACGGGCTTCCCTTTGTGGGTAACCTGACCTTTCTCTCTGGCTGCCCTTAGCATTTTTTCCTTCATTTCAACCCTGGTGAATCTGATGATTATGTGCCTTAGGGTTGCTCTTCTTGAGGAACATCTTTGTGGTGTTCTCTGTATTTCCTGGACTTGAATATTGGCCGGCCTTGCTAGGTTGGGAAAGTTCTCCGGGATAATATCCTGAACAGTGTTTTCCAGCTTGGATTCATTCTCTCCATCACATTCAGGTACACCTATCAAATGGAGATTAGGTCTTTTCACATAATCCTGTATTTCTTGGAGGCCTTGTTCATTTCTTTTTCTCTTTTTTCTCTAATCTTGCCTTCTCGGTTTACTTCATTGAGTTGATCTTCAATGTCTGGTATCCTTTCTTCCGCTTGGTCAATTCGGCTACTGAAACTTGTGTATGCTTTGTGAAGTTCTCGTGTTGTGTTTTCAGCTCCATCAATTCATTTATATTCCTCTCTAAGCTGTTTATTTTCATTAGCATTTCATCAAACCGTTTTTCAAGGTTCTTAGTTTCTTTGCATTGTGTTAGAACATGTTCTTTTAGCTCAGAAAAGTTTCTTATTACCCACCTTCTGAAGCCTGTTTCTGTCAATTCATCGGACTCATTCTCCATCCAGCCTTGTTTCCTTGCTGGTGAGGAGTTGTCATCCCTTGGAGGAGATAAATTCTGGTTTTATCTGTTTTCATCCTTTTTGTGCTGGTTTCTTCCCATCTTTGTGGATTTATCTACCTGTGGTCTTTGTAGTTGGTGGCTTTCAGATAGTGTCTCTGGACATCCTTTCTGTTGATGAAGTTATTTCTTTCTGTTTCTTAGTTTTCCTTCTAACAGTCAGGCCCCTGTGCTGTAGGACTGCTGTAGGTCCACTCCAGGCCCTGATTGCCTGGGGATCACCTGCAGCAGCTGCAGAACAGTAAGGGTTGCTGCCAGTTTCTTCTTCTGTTATCTCTGTCCCAGAAGGATATCCACCAGAAGTCAGCCTGAGCTGTCCTTTATGAAGTGTCTCTGGATATACAGGGGTCTGGGAGCCACTTGAGGAGACTATCTGTCCCTTATAGGAGCTCAAGTGCTGAGGTGTGAGCTCCATTGTTCCTTTCAGAGCTGCTGGGCAGATATGTTTAAGTCTGCCGCAACGGAACTCATAACCGCGTTTTTTTTCCCAGGCTCTGTCCCGGGAAGGTGGGGCTTTATTTATAAGTTCCATTCATGCTTCTGCCTTTTTTCAGAGATGCCCTGCCCAGCAAGGAGGTAGCCTAGTCACAGTCTGCCAGCAGAGGTGTTGCTGAGCTACTGTGGGCTCTGCCCAGCTGCTGTGTGAACTTCCTTGCAGTTTTCTTTACAGGGGTATAGTTAGAACTGCCTTGGTAATGGCGGTCTGCCTCAGTAATGGCAGACTGTCTCTGTAGTGGCAGACTGCTTTGGTAGTGGTGGACTGCTCGGTAGTGGTAGACTGCCTCAGTAGTGGTGGACGCCCTTCCCCGCACAGAGCTAGACTGTCCTGGGTCCAGCTGTGCTTGCTATGAAACTCTCAATCCAGAGCGTTTCAGATTGCTAGTCTTTGTGGGGGTGGGACTGGCTAAGACAGGTCACCTGGCTCCCTGTTTCAACCCCTTTTTTTCCAGTTGAACGGGTGACTCTGTCTCCCAGGCATTCCAGTCACCAGTTGAACCAGTGCCTGGATTTGTGTGAGTTTTTGTGCAGAGGCCTGCTGCACTGGCTGAAACAGCTGCACCTGACACTTGTGGTGCTTTTTCGTCCAGGAATCTCCTGGTCTTCGGGCAGTAAAAATTCGTTTGGAAATGCAGTGATCACTCACCCTCTGCGTTTTCGCTGGGAACAGCAATCCAGAGCTGTTCCTATTCGGCCATCTTGGATCATCCTCTCAACTCTTTGAGTTTTTATTTGCTTGTTGTTTCTGACCTCTGGCAATTCCCCTTACACTCTTTAAAGCTTGGCCTTCAAATGGATATTTTTTATATTTTATCTAGAAACACATTCTACCTATGTATTTATTGTGGGAGTTTTCAGGTCATCTAAAACAACATATTGCCAAAACTCAAAAGTTCAGACTGGGGATTTTTTAGTCATTTCTTTAAAATCCAACTTTCACATAGTAATATCTTTTCATTAATTAAAACGAAAGAACTGCACAGAAAATTATCAAAGAAAAGTTTATAGTCAGATTTCCAAGTATTATAGGTTCTCTCAAAACAGAAACATTAAAAGTTTTAGAAATCTAGAGTTGGAAGTCTCACTCCTTATTGGAGCAAAGCACCAATAAAAACAGAGGGGCCTCATAGTTATCCTGGTTTTACTATTAAATATACGACATTAAACGACTGATTTCATTACTTTTTAACTAAATTTCTCCAACTGTAAAACAGATAAATTTTATATGATTCCTGAGTAAACCTATGTAATACGTGTAATATTGTATCCTTTTTAATTGTTTAATACCATTTAGAACTTTTCAAATAAAAAACTCTATCACTGATGCACTAGGTGAGAATTGAAATAAATCACTCCTAAGTACCATTCCAGGTCTGAGATTCTACAGCTGCAAAAGAAAATGATACAAATGAAGCAAAATATAATTAGTGCAAAGGTATGTATGAAGACTACTTTCAACATAGTCTCTGGGGTGGCCCTGCTCTACAGGAGAAGTCACAGAGCTGTAACACTGTGGCATCAAGAAAGCTACTTTAATATTAAAAAAAAAAAAGGATATGTAAGGAAAATCAGAAAATCATTCAGTTATTAACCCTCATTGTAAGCTGGCATCAATTTTGGGTGTTCCCATGGTTACGTATAAATATCTTACTTTCAATTTTGGGTAAGGCATGGTGGCTCACACCTATAATCCCAGCACTTTGGGAAACCAAGGTGAGTGGACCACCTGAGGCCAGGAGTTCAAGACCAGCCTGGCCAACACAGGGGAAACCTGTCTCTACTAAAAATACAAAAATTAGCCAGCTATAGTGGCCTACCCCTGTAATCCCAGCTACTCGGGAGGGTGAGGCAGGAGAATTGCTTAAACCTGAAAGGCAGAGGTTACAGTGAGCCAGGACCACACCACTGCACTCCAGCCTCAGTGGCAGAGTGAGACTCCAGCTCAAAAAATAATAAAATAAAATAAAAATAAATATCACACTTTCATTCTTGATAAGCTTATTTCAAAGTATTAATACATTTGTAGACATAAGCTTTTTAAGGTATCATAAGGTTTATATTAATCTCACATGAGTCAGACCATACATACGTAACATACCTGTAAACTGTTTATATTTTGAGCCCATTTCATTTTTTGTTTCTAAAAAAGCTGGTTGACCTAAAAAACACTGCAGCTTTTCCTGAAAAATCTGTGCCGGAGTCATATTTAGTGGCAGATTCTGACTCTTTTTCTTGGACCTGAAATGACATCACATTAATTAATACAAATTTTGGAAAAAAAAAAAAAAAAAAAAGATTTCACACATCAAGGACTAAACATGAATGTTTAAGAAACAATGGGGGGGAGAGATCCAAGATGGCCGATTAGCAACAGCTCAGGAATGTAGCTCCCAATGAAAGCGCAGAGAAAGAGTGGACGCCACACTTTCCAATGAATTTTTGTTGCCCACAGACCGGGAGATTCCCGGCAGAGGAGCCACACGGGTCACCAGTGTGAATCTTTTGGCCGGCGCGGCTGTTTTGCCGGTGCCCCAGCGCGGCGCTTCCCGGTGTGGAGTATACGGACGGACAGGCTCGGCTGGTCCCATCCCCACAAGGAAAACAGCAATTGGAAGCGCTGAGGACTGAGAGTTTCACAGCAAGCACAGCGAACCCGGAAAGGTTCGGCTCTGTGGGAAACGGGCATCTGCCAAAGGAAAACTAAGAAACAGAAAAACTTCATCACCGGGCGGAGAGAGATCCAAGATGGCCACGTAGCAGCAGCTCAGGATTGTAGCTCC
>CAUYQU010095748.1:0-11067 GCA_963574635.1 Cheracebus regulus
TTATTCACTCTTCAGACACGCTACTTCAGAGTGCTCCTCAGCTGCTGGACAAGCATTTGTAGCTTGTACAGTGGCAGAATGGGCCAAAAGCTTAGTGTTGTGACCTGTTTTTAAAATAAAGCATCTTGAAATAACTAGGCAAAAAAAAAAAAAAAAAGAACATCTTAAGTTAGTATGAACTTCTGTCTCCTTCTTATGTTAATTAATGGAAGGGGGATGAGGAAGGGGTTGAGATCAAGAAGTGACCAATGACCACAAACATCAGGACACCAGCAAGGGTCAAGGGAGGTTGTGAAACTTCTTCATTCTTTGAATTACACAAATCAGGTCACAATATTCCTATAAATCTTTAACATAACACTTTTACTTGTGTGTATTCTTATTTCCTCAGAGGTTAATTTCAGGAAAGGGAGTGTTGTCATCATTTTTTTCTTTAAAGTTTAGCTATAAACTAAATTCCTCCTATAATTAGCTGGTCTACGTGCAGAGATAAGCAGCATCTTTTAACCTAAAGGATATTACCACAGGGAGTGTGGGACAAAATGGAGCCAATCATGCTAAGCCTCCCTCCACTGCTACAAGTGTCTGCAAAAACACTGAAAGCTTTCTCAAAGCAAGTAAGTTCAAAGAAGCCAGGCACCTCATCATTTATGAAGTGGTCTTGTAAAAAAAAATCCTGAATCCGATCTAGCCTGTCTCAATCTAACTACCAGCTTCAGGAAATACAGAAGACAAAGGAACGTGTTAAATAACACGATGTGGGTAAAATTAGACAAAGACATCTTGTGGGAAACTGCAGAATAAAAGGACTCATTTTCTTCAACAAAAATTTGAAAGCAAAAACTGTTGGGCTACAGAGTAAATACATTTAAGAGCATATCAACCAATTGCAACTTATGAATGTTATTTTGATTCTGGTTCAAATAAAATAACTGTTACAGTAGTATACAAAAATAGAGGAAATTCAAACAATACATATTTAATTACTTTTAAAAAGTAGGTGTTATTCTTAAAAGAAATATGTGTAATAGCAGTACAGCAGTTATATATTTTCAAACAATTTTATATTTTAAAGATACTGCCTTAGAATGTTAAGATTAAATGAGATAAAGCACATTTCCCAGCACAAAATCACACTCAATAGATGACAATTATTATTTTTTAAGGTCAGAGAATACAATAACCTTCAAAATCCTTTCTACTTTATTAAAATTTCTTAAATCATGCTACTTAAGGAAAAATAAAAGGAAGTTTTAAATATGTGGTAGACTGATGGTCAGAACTTCATCTGGATAGTAGCAATAACAGACCTATGTCTTCCTAACATCCATATAGCTCACTTACCCAGATTTAAATTGGAAAAAGCAACCAATTTTTACTTTTTCAACAATTTAACAAATCATTTTTTTCTTCCTGTGTTCAGAGTACAATTATGTAGAATCTTAGACTTGTAATAACATTGAAATAACATTTTTAATGTGATAATGATCATCTTGTATATTTTGAGGAATTTTACTTCATTTATTTTTGTTGTTTTTCAAGTGGAGAGAAAACACCTTTGCCTAGAGCAGAACATTTAGCATGAACTGAGTTACTATTACTCTTATAAAAACCTGGAGAATAATATCTGTCCTCATGCAAAGCTAATCATTTTTATATGAGAGAAATAATCCTTGTAAAGAAAAAATATTCATATATCTATTTTATGTGAGGTAATACTGCAGACACGCTATTATGATTTGAAGCATACAAAAGTTATAGATTACGTACAATGAAAAACATTCAAAATGTATTATTTACTTCTGAGTTAGGCTTAACCATCTGGTATTCCTTATAATAAGTGAATGGAAAGACATGTTTAATGAAATACTGGCATTTATAATTTGCTTTTGAAATAATACTATCAATGGTTTAATCAGATTTCAAACTTTCATTCAGATACTATGTTACAAAGGACCCCAATCTGATGTCTAGGTGGATTTTTAGGCAAGGGATGAGAAATTACTTAACAGGTACAATGTACACTATTTGGGTAATAGTTACATTAAAAGCCCAGACTTCAACACTAAACAAAAGATCCATCTAACAAAACTGCACTTGTATCCCTTAAATTTATACAAATAATTAAAAAACACACACACATAAAAATGTGTTCCAAAAATAATCTAAGTATTAGGCTCTAAAATATCCCCGAAGATCTCAGCTTTCTGGTGCATACAACATGTATAATCCCTGAGACTGGGAATATGATGGATTTTGCTCCTGTGATTAGATAGTGTTATTTGTCACAGTTGGCGTTAAGAAACAGAGATTATTCAGATGAGCCTAATCTCATCACATGAGCCCTTTAAACATGGGTCTAGAGGTCAGAGTCAGAGTAATTCAGAGATTTAAACAAAGAGAAAAGATTCTCCACTTCTGGCTTTGATGATGGAGGGAGCTGCACTGCAAAGTGAGAAAGAAGACACTTGGAACTCAGAGTTTCCACTAGTTGCTGAGAGTGTCTCCTGGTCTACGGCCGGGAAGAAACTAAATTCTGACAAACTGAATGTACTTAGAAAAGAACCCTGAACTCCAGATGAGAATGTAGCCAGTGAACACATTGGTTTCAGCCTTGTGATGCCCAGCCACACTGTGCCCAAACTTCTGACTTACAAAACTGAGCTAATAAATTCATTTTTTTAAGCCACTAAGTTTGTGAAACTTTGTTACACCAAATTAGAATGTGAAAGGTATCTAATCTTAATTTGGTCACTCTTGAGAGTAAAAGGAAAACATGTTTCAAATTTCCAGTGGTAAAAGAATCAAGTTTTCACTTCTATTTTACTTCTATTTACAGGTGAAGTGTGGGGAAGAAAGAGAAAAGTGGAAAAAGAATGCTATCATTAAAGCTTACTAAGATGAGACATGTAAAATATGGAGTTTGGAAGTTTTAAAATCGAGACTTTTGCTAACTGAAAGAATAGAGGCATTTTTAGGGTTGCTAATGACTCAGCCAATAAGTGCATTTTCTGCATAACTCTATGAACATGTCTACGTAACAGATTTCTTTGTGAGTCTGTATTACAGAGGTAGTTGCCCTGATTTCTGGGGAGAATAGGAGTTTAGCAAAGAGTTTTAATATTAGACTACTTTGAAGATTTGACTCTTTGAAAATCTGTTTTCTTATTTGTAAAATTAGGATAATATAAGTGGCTTCAATAAGGTGACTGTGAAGATTAAATGACATAATGTATCTAAAATCTCACCCACAGTGCTTGAAACATAATAAGCAGCTCTTAAAGGGTTGCTACAATAATTAGAAAGAGATGTCTATCATACACAGAAGTTTTTTAGGATGGTAACATTTTATGAGAGAAGTTTTTTGGTTGTCTGTTGTTTTTTCTTCCTAATTAATTCACCTAGGAAGCAGCGTTTAATTAAACTTTTGACTAACATGCTTCAGTCTTTAATATGTCCTTCTTTATTCTGCTATAAATTTTAACAGCAAAATAAAGAGCTTTCACAAAAGAAGACTAATACATCTGGTGAGATATAAATACAAAGGAACGCTAAAATTCTATAAGTAGAAAATCATGTATCTTTTAAAAAATTACCTATAAGGTAGCATATTCTGAAATATCTTTGTTCTTCAAAATTATAAACATATTTTTCTATGTGCACTCTCAAGATGAGTATTTGGCAAAGCAATAATTGCATCAATTATTACATTATTGTCTGTGGAGGGCAGTAGTGCTTTCAGAGCCTTTTGAGGATGGGCAGTTCCTAATGCATAGCTATGGACTGCATGCTGTAACAATTGTGCTGAATAGCTTCCTAGAATTTCAAAGTTGGGCCTTTCTTCCTTCAAGTTTAATTTTCCTTGGAGAGGTTAGAAGTTACTAGGTAAGATCAAAGGGTGAAATGACTGCGTATGCTGTGTACTGGAGGAGATTTACAGCAGATTGAATGCTTCTCCTGGGGCTCCAGGGTGATTTCTCAGAGTAAGCTGTTCCTTTGTTCTTAGCTGCATTTTCCAAATGTCAAGTGGATAGGACTAGACTCCAGTGGGTAAAGTCCCTGGGGCCTATCTCTTAAGAAGTTTCAGTGCAAAGGTAAAGTTTTACCTAAGGAGGGCATCATCAAAAACACCTTTTGATGGTGAAAAACTCTTTAAATAGTTTTCAAGACTATGCATGCAATAAAGTAATTTTTTCTGAGTGTATAGCAGCAGTCCCCAACCTTTTTGGCACGAGGGACAGGTTTTGTGGAAGACAAATTTTTCATGGATGGTGGGGGCGGGGGGTGGGGGCGGTGGTGTTGCTTTTGGGATGAAACTACTCCACCTCAGTCATTAGTTCGATTCTCATAAGGAGTGTGTAACCTAGATCCCTCCTATGCACAGTTCACCATAGGGTTCATGTTCCTATGAGAATCTAATGCCACCACTTTTGTGACAGGAGGCAGAGCTCAGGCAGTAATGCTAACTCACTTGCCACTCATCTTCTGCTGTGCGGCCCAGTTCCTAACAAGGCACAGACCCTTATGGTCAGCTTCCTGGGGGTTGGGAACCCCCGGTATATAGAATGTATACAAGGGTTTTGTGAGGACAAGAATGTATTTTGCTAGTCTGCTCAAGCATTGGCAACCAAAATGTAAAAGGTGTTATGGCATACTAATGATTTGTTTATTGTTAAATACAGTTTATCTTCTGGTGCAAGGATAATTCTATTTCTGTTTTGGACTATATTTAGGGACCTACAGGGATATAATATGAGTTTTCCTCAAAAGGTAATAAAACTTAATTTAGTAAAGCTGTATTTTTATAAAGTCTAAAAGAGATCTTAATCCATACGTTTATGTTTCTATCTCATCTTCCTCCAATTATCTTTTAAGTCTGCTAAAGTGTTCTTGTGTCTACAAGTTTAAGTCATGCTACTCTTGGCTTAAATCAAAACAGGTTTAGCATGTGTTCACATTCCCAAATACACTTCTGGTTTTTTTCTGTCTTTCTCTCCCTTTATTTTTTCTTCCCCTGTTTCTGTTTATGTACACCATATACAATTTTCATTATACATAACTATATATAGTCAACTGTCTGTATCCGTGGATTTTAAATCTGTGGATTCAACCAACTGCAGATCAAAAATACTTGAAAAAATATTTATATACTGAACATGTGCAAACTTTTAAAATTGAAGTCATTATTCTATATACAACACAGTATAACAACTATGTACTTAGCATTTACATTTTATTGTGTGTTATAAGGAATCTAGAGATGATTTAAAGTATACAGGAGGTTGTGCACAGGCTACATGTAAATATTATGCCTTTTCTTAAGTTTTATAATGTTTTACTTAGTTTATATGTACATATAATGGAAAATTTTCCAAGTCATTATATATATTTATATAGCATCATTTTTAACAGCTGTGAAAAATTTCATTGTATAGCAGATTTCACAGCTTTCTGTATTGACTTATATTACCAATGCATTTTTTGATTTAAGGAAGCTCATCCAGAGAGAGATAAGTAAATGCTGAATCTATCAAATATAGTAGTGTATTCACAGAAACTACCCAATTAATATTATTGAGAGAACTTGGTTAGCTTGTCTCAGGAAAAGCTACTTTCTTTTTTTCCCACTTTTCTTTTTGTTCAAGAGATAGATTTGCACACTTGTTATACCAGTAAATTGTGTGTCTCTGGGATTTGGTGCATAAATGATTTCATCACCCAGGTAGTGAACATAGTAACTGATAGGTACTTTTTCAACCCTCACCTCCCTGCCAACCTCCTCCCTCCTTGAGGTGTCTATTGCTACCATATTTGTGCCCATGTGTACTCAATATTTAGTTCCCACTTATAAGTGAGAACATGTGGCATTTCATTTTCTGTTCCTGAGTAAATTTTCTTAAGATAATGGCTTCCAGCTGCACCCATGTGGCTACAAAGGACATAAATTCATTCTTTTTTTTTTGACTGCACAGCTTTCTATGGTGTACATGTACCACATTTGCTTTATCCAGTCCCCCATTGATGAGCAACTAGGCTGATTCTGTATCTTTGCTATTGTAGATAGTGCTACAGTGAATATATGGGTGCATATAGCTTTTTGGTAGAACAATTTATATTCCTTTGGGTATAGACCCAGTAATGAGATTATTGGGTCAAATGATAGCTCTGTTTCAAGTTCTTTGAGAAAGCACATTGCATTCCAAAGTGGCTGAACTAATTTATATTCCCACAGCAGTATAAAAGTGTTGCCTTTTCTCTGCAACTTCATCCACATCTGTTATTTTTTGACTCTCTGATAATAGCTATTCTGACTGGTGTGAGATAGTGCCCCACAATTTTGAATTGCATATCTCTAATGAACACCAACGTTGAACATTTTTTCATATGTTTGTTGGCATGTAAGGCAGGTCTGGTGGTAACAAATTCCCTACGTTTGCTTTTCTGAAAAAGATTATATTTCTCCTACAGTTGTGAAGTTTAGTTTGGTTGGATATTAAATTCTTGGTTGGAATTTCTTTTCTTTAAGGATGCTGAAAATAGGCCTCCAATCTCCTCTGGCTTATATGGTTTCTGCTTAAAGGTCCACTGTTAGCCCGATTGGATTCCTTTTGTACACAACCTGTCCAGTCTCTCTAGCTGCCTTTAAGATTTTTTCTTTCACATTGACCTTGGAGAATCTGATGACTAGGTGTCTGGACATGGGCATCTTTTATATAGTCTCGCAGGGATTCTCTGAATTTCCTGAATTTGTACATCACCCTCTCTAGTGAGGTTGGGAAAATGTTCATGGACAATATATTCAAATATGTTTTTCAAGTTGTTTGTTCTCTGTTTCTTTCAGAAATGCCAATGTGTCATAAGTCTGGTCTTTTTAAATAATCCCATATTTTTTAGAGGTTTTGGTAAATTTTAACCCTTTTCTCGTTTGAGAAAAAAAAGTACAGCTCATTGCCAGCACTCATTTAATTTTACATAAATACGCTCTTTAAGGCCAAAGCAAATCTGACTGATTTTCCATGTGAAAATAAAATATTAAAACTGTTCTTGGGGTTATTTCTAAACAGAGCTAACATCAGAATCATCTGAATCATCACAGTCATCTATTATTTCAGAAAAATCAGATTCATCAAATGAAACTGTTGGAGAAAAATATCAATATCATGCATAGGAATGCTATGATCTCTAGGATTCAACATTTTCAGCAATTGAGAATTGCCGGCAACAGTACTCCAATGGGGCTGCTGGAAAAAGAACTCTGACAGGATGGGAGGAGGCCTGCAGGCAAGTGCAATGAGGTGTTTGTGGGGAACCGCAGGCAAGTGCACACCAACAGGGCTGTACAGTTGGGGCACAGCCAAGTGTGCAGCAGTGGGTGGCCACAGGCACATATACACTGGTAGGGCAGTGGGTGAAGGTTCTCAGTGAATGTGTGCCGGTAGGTGAAGGCGACAAGTGGTGGCAGGACAGTAGGGGTCCACCTGCAAAAGCATTCCAACAGGAAGTGGGGGGCAGTCAGCATAAGAGCTATGGCTGTGGCCACTGGCAAGTGTTTTGTCAGGGCAGTTGAGGCTTCACTATAAGCAGGTGTGGCCAAGAAGGGACCCTCAGAGAGTCTGGCAGACAGGGGAGTATTCACATCAGATTGGCCCAATTCTGTGGGCAAGACAGCCATACTCCCTCCAGGACCAGCAGCTAACAAATGCTAAAGTCACCTATAGGAGTATGGTGAGACTTAAGGGTTGGGCACCCATGGCCATGCTCTACTACCGCCATTCCCATGCCAAACCCTCTGGGCTCCATGAAAACTGGAGTTCTGTCTTTGCTACCTCTTTGGGCAGTTGTCTCTGCCAACTAAAATATCCATAGGAATTGTAGGGTCTTCCACAGCTAGGGTCCCAGAGGCCCCTGGTGAGAGTGAGCCAATCCATGCCTATTTCATTCACCTCTTCCCTAGGAGCTGCCTGGGGCCAGGAATGAGTTCTGGCACTTGGCAACCCCATACAGGGTTTCCAGTTTTCTCCCCTTTCAGCCCAGGGTCTTCATCCTCCATTCATCTACTCTCAGTGCCTTTTCCCAAAGGTCTGTTTGAAATGTGTCAGTCTAATTGATGGTCTGGTCTCTTTTGGTGGAAGAGTTTCTTCCTGGCTACATCTAGTCAGCCATTATGGCTCTTCCCACCTCCACCATTTCATATAAGTAACTTGAGCATTCTCAAATTTTGTTATCCATGGGGGATTCCTGGAACCAATCCCCCACAAATACCAAGGAACAATTCTATATTCCAAGTGGGGGCCGTTGTACCAAAAGACATCAATTGAATCTTTACTTGATATTTTCATAATTTTGCTACAGCCAACAAATGTATCCTAAGACTTATTTTGTTTTCTGAATTATGTCTGCATCTACATTTTTTACCTTATATTTTAGTCTAGGGTGTTCACTGTGTTCATTAAACATATTTTGTTCTGTGCCCAGCACTGTACCATAGACCCATGGCTGCTTTTTATATGATGATAATAACACTAACTTAATGACCTGAGACTAGGATAAGGAAAATATCCTTTGGCCTTTAAACCTGTCTCTGAAGACTCTCCTAGCATTATAGCCTTTAGCAAATGAACCCCAAATCTGTTTCCTGATCTATAACTTTTCTACCTTAGAGGCAATTTTGTAGAATTAATAACATGTGAATCACTTTGAAATCCACAGATAAAAATTCCTCTCTAAATTCTGAGGATTGGTTTAATTATACCATAGGGGACATTTGGGTTTATATTAGAAAACATGCATATTTATAGCTTTTTATTTTAATGCTGGCTATTTTAGCTGAATAAGCTATTTTTACCACTGAAGATGCCTGGTATTATTTTGTTAATAATTTTAAAAGGTATAAATGTTTACTATAGCACTTAAACCCTAAGGTCAAATATGTCTCACACATAAAAGGGATGAATGTATTATCAGTCCTTTTTAATGAAATAGCTTATATCATCAGTGTATTGCAGTCTTCTTATTCCACGAAAAGAGATTCATTTAAGTAAAGAGCCTAACATGGTCCTATTTGTATATAATATCCTGATATGTGGCTTCGTGTGATCATTAAGAAGTGGTGTTGGGTGAAGAGTTTTTCCTATTTTCTTCAATCCCATTTTATAGACACTGTGAAAAAGATGGTTTCAAACATCTGTTTCATATTTAATCCATGCATAATAGTACACCCATTACATGGAAGCTGAAAATGCACTAAGCATGTAAAAATAAATTATACTTCTATGCTTATAGCACCTCAATCTACTGAAGCAGTCAGAAAATAAGCAGGTCATTTAAACACAACTAGTTCTATAAGAGGGGTTTGAACACAATGCTAATAAAGATCATGTAGGAGAAAGAAACTCTCTTTGGGGTCTAGAAAAATTTCAAAGTGGAAATGTTTGACTTGGAACTGGAGAGAGTAAAAATTATGTGTGTGTTTGAGGAAAACTGGAATCACATATCAGAATTTCAGGAAAATAATTTATCCCTGATTTTGTTTAAACAGAGAGAAAGGTCATCCACATAGTTGGATTTAAGGAATTTCTTACTATTATACATGTCCTCTGCCTTTGCCTCTTTACACCGGACACGTGAATCTAGAAACTCACATATGTATATTATGCTGTAACACTCATGGGTATTTGCTTTCCATGGCTATTTCACTCCTTCCTCCTACTTGACAGCAAAGTCTGCCTTACATGATGGAGGCTGAAATGGCATATATTCCTGGCCCTAGCCACTCTCGCTGCTAAATGACATGGGTGAAAACAAAAACAAAACAAAACCCCATATCTACTTAACATGAGTTATGTGTAGATATGACATCTGCATTCCCTGAATCTCACTATGAGAATGAGAATAGCCCTGAGGATGAAATGTCAGTACTCAAGTGTTGAAGATAATTTTGGCAAAAGCTTGAGTACTTAATGACATCAGTAAATGTCTAAACAGATCCTGGAAACTCTTCTCTCCAGGCTCCTTGGTAAGTAAGATAAGTACTATATTTGCTGTCAAAACCAATACTAACAGACAGATATATTTATTAACACATATTCTCTTTGACAATTTACTAGATGATTTTATGAGGTTAATCACAAATGGTTTGACTGATATATTTTAGAGTATATATTTAACATATAGCATTAGCAATAGGATTAACACATAGCTAATATTTTAAAAGAACATTTGATGAGTAAATATATTTACAGATTCTAAAGAATAATACATGGTTATTGTTATTTTTAGTATTTGATTGCTAACGATGACTCATAGGACCAAAATGGCATGACTTATGGATCTTCAGTTTATTTGGAGAAAAGGATATAACATGGCACAGGCATTAAAGCCAGGCTATGCATTACTACCAAAGACTGTCTGACAATAGGGTCTTGAAGAGGCAAGATTCCAGCACCAATTTTCCTCCCCCTGTAAAAGCCATCCCAAGACATACTTTCTCTCAGGAACCATTTGTTTGTACACAGAGCACCTTGAAACCAAGAAACCCAAAATAGAGTCTCAGCTGGGACTTCTTATATTCTGTTGTTCACATAGGCATATTCTTGCTATATAATCAGCTCTAATGTCAGGGTCTTCTGATGATGCCTTGGGGGATTGGTGGGGAGCAGTGTCTCTTCTAAACCAAATGTAAACCATCACAGTCTATGCAATCAGTAAACTATGCTGACCAGTTGGTACAAACTTTCAAAACTCCCCTTAAACTCATTGTTACAAACCAACACTATTAATCAATATGTTTAATGTTTTAGCCATTCGTCAGTGTTGGGCAGGTGCATTTCTTACTCAACAAAACAGCTCAGACCAATTTCAGGCCTGCTGGAATTAACCTTCACAGCACAAGATACATGACAAAGTCCACAATTAAAATTTTACATAGGGAGAGATCCAAGATGGCGGATTAGGAGCAGCTCAGGATTGCAGCTCCCAGTGAAAGTGCAGAGGGTGAGTGGACGCTGCATTTCCAGACGGATTTTTATTACCCCCAGACCAGGAGATTCCCAGGCGGAGCAGCCCCAC
>CAUYQU010095750.1:0-14267 GCA_963574635.1 Cheracebus regulus
TTTCAGCTTGGGTCTCTGAGTGGACGTCCGGCTTGTTGGTGATGAAGTTTTTTCTGTTTCTTAGTTTTCCTTCAGGGGGCGCCCCTTCCCCACAGAGCTGGGCCTTCCCGGGTTCAGCTGTGCTTGTTCTCAGTCCTCAGCACTTCCAATTGCTGTTCTCCTTGTGGGAATGGGACCGGCCCGAGCCCGACTAAAAGGGTATCCAGTCCCGTACACTCTGCACCGAGAAGTGCCGCGCTGGCCAAAAGAGTCACGCTGGCAACCCGTGTGGCTCCTTTGCCGGGAATCTCCCAGTCTGTGGGCATCAAAAATTCGTCTGCAATTGCGGCATCCACTCGCTCTCTGTGCTTTCAGTGGGAGCTACAATCCTGAGCTGCTGCTAGGCGGCCATCTTGGATCTCTCTCCGCCTGGTGATGAAGTTTTTCTGTTTCTTAGTTTTCCTTTGGCGGACGCCCGTTCCCCACAGAGCTGGACCTTCCCAGGTTCGCTGTGCTTGCTGTGAAACTCAGTCCTCAACGCTTCCAATTGCTGTTTTCCTTGTGGGGATGGGACCAGCTGAGCCCGTCCGTCGTGTATACTCTGCACCGGGAAGCGCTGCGCTGGGGCACCGGCAAAACAGCCACGCCGGCCAAAAGAGTCACGCTGGCGACCCGTGTGTCTCCTCTACCGGGAATCTCCCGGTCTGTGGGTAGCAAACATTCTTCGGAAAGTGCGGCGTCCACTGGTTCTCTGCACTTTCACTGGGAGCTACATTCCTGAGCTGTTGCTAATCGGCCATCTTGGATCTCTCTCCTATTTTCATTGTTTAACATTATTGATCATACATATTCACCAGATTAGAAATTTGTGGTTGCTGTGCTTGTGGGGAGTTGGCATGGTAGAGACCTACACATTCTGCAGCTTAGAGCTCACTCTACTGTCCACAACTGCCACCATGATAAATGAAGATAAAGGAGGATTCCCAAACCCCATCCTCTCCCTCAGGCTCTCTTCTCCCACCCTCCACACCCTCCATCACAAACACCTGTATAAACTTTCTCTTGAATAGTCACCTCTCCTTTTCAACATATGCTGCTTTAGTTCAGACTCTTGTCAATTTGACCTTCAGACTTTTGCTGTGTCCTCATGGGTGGTATTCTCGCCTTTAGTCTCGGCCTCACTCTGTCTGCTTCCAAATCCATCTTCTACCACACTACTGCAGTGATTGGCTGCTTCCTGTCTTAAAATCCTTTAATGATGCATCCTTTCTCCAAGAGAGGTCTTAACTTATGGTCAAGAGATGTTTAGCAAACATAGGGACAAAGGAACTCTAAAGTGGTGTAGATGAATTCATGAATATATCTATTTCTCAGGAGACGGTCTGTAGCTTTCATTATACTCTCAGAAAGGTCTGTGTCTCAAAAAGAGGGAGACACAGGCCTATAGGGAAAAAAGCCAGTTCCTCAGATTGTAACATGATTACCAGAGGGGTGGGGGGTGAAAAGATGCCGCAAATACCACAGGCAAAAGGTACCAGTTCGTTCACTCTGCAGAACAAAACACAGGACTTGGCAGCATTCAGAATGGCCTCTCCCAATTGCTCTGAGAAGTGCGTAGCTGTCCGTCTCCATGACAGCCTGCTGGTGCAAACTACGAATCAATTTTCTCAGGGGAAGAGATATTTACCTTCATGCCTCTTTTCAGCTTGGTATTGGAGACAGTGTGAATCAGTACAAGCACATTTCTAAGTGACCGCAGTAAGCCGAGGTGGAATCCGAAAATAGTTTCAGGTGACCTCTGAATCTGAGTTTCCCACACAGGGTGGGCTTCAAGCTTATCTGAATCTCCATTCTCACACAACATCTTCATGACCTAGCTACTGCCTAGGTTTCCAGTCCCATCCTGGCCGTGAGTCCCATGCTTCAGACATACAAAATATTCAAAACTCCCTGAGCCAGACATGCACTTTCACGACTCTTTGTCTTTGATATAACAATAACATAAATGATAATCATAATTTAAAATTCCAACGAAATCTCTGTGAAGTAGGTAATATCCCCAGTCTGCAAATGAGGAAACCAAGGATAATGGCAGTTAATATGCCCAGACCTAAGGAAGTGAATGTGACCTGGAATTACCTCTTTCTTTCTCCTCTGGCGAATGAGACTTGTTACAGCCTTAGCTCACATCACTTCCTCATAAGGTCCATTCCAACTTCTCTAGATAGAGTTAGGCGTACATTCCTTGGTTTCCAAAACATCTGCAAATGATTTTTTATTATAGTCGTAAAATATATTGATTCCAGAAAATTGGAAGACGCAGAAAAACAGTCCTCAAGAGTATATCTATCCAAATGCAATTATTGTTTCCTTTTTTTAAAATTTTTAAAATTTTTTTGGTAGACAGGTTACCTTTGAACCAAACACAATTATTGTTAGTATGTTTGTAACTATTCTCAGACTTTTTAATATTGCTATTGCCATTATGTGTATATTATCTTGTATTCTATTTTTTAAGGACCAGTAGTATAGGCATAAACATTTCCCCATCTTATTACACAGTTTTACAACACTTTTATTTGATCTGTGAGGATACTTTTGGGTGCAGTTAACAACCATTAATTCACATTGTCTTAAATAATAAGGAATGTATGGTAATCCCTGCTGCAAAAAATCTCAGAAGTAGGTCAGGGTCCAGGTGGAATTTGGCTATAATTTGGGTTCTAGCCCATTTTACTGTGGTTATCTCACATCTCCCTCCCACTTTCCACCATCTGTCATTGTCCTCAGCGATCCCTCAGATCACAAGCTGGGGCAGCCTGCTTCCTTATTTATGTTCTGCACAAGACGGAGAGAATGCCTCCCTAATGATGGAATAAAGTTTCATTTTAAGTCTGTTTGGGTCATTTTTAGGTCATGTGACATTTGGTTTGTGTGGAATCAGCTTTTGGAATTGAGAATGAAGTCAGCCTCTCTTGAGTCACCTGCTTGCATGGATGAGGCATGCAAACTGGGATTCTGTAAGGATGGAACATGGTGGGATTGACTACTACTATTTTATTTTCATCTTTGTTGATTTTAGTAGGGGAAAAAAGCACTTCATTGCTATTTTAACTACTATGTCTATAGTAGCCCTTTTATACTCTATTATGGCACTTCTATATCATATGGTGATTTACTAACCTGTGGGCCTCCTATACATTATGAGCTTCTTAAGGGTAGAAGAATTTTTGGCTGGGTACAGTGGCTCACTCCTGAAATCCCAGCACTTTGGGAGGTTGAGGCTGGAGGATTGCTTGAGTCTAGGAGCTCTAGACTAGCCTGGGCAACATGGCAAAACCTCATCTCTACAAAGAATACAAAAATTAGCCAGGTATGGTGGTATGTGCCTGTAGTTCCAACTACTCAGGAAGCTGAGGTGGGAGGATGGCAGAGTGAGAACCTGTCTCAAAAAAAAAAAGTTTTTCCTATTTCTGTGAAGAATGTCATTAGTATTTTGATAGGGATTGCATTGAATCTGTAGATTGCTTTCAGTAGTATAGATATTTTAATAGTATTGACTCTTTCAATCCATGAACGTGGATTATCTTTCCATTTTTTTGGGTAACAACTTCAGTTTCTTTCATCAGTGTTTTATAGTTTTCATTACGGAGAACTTTCACTTCTTTGGTTAAATTAATTCCTAGGTATTTAATTTTATTTATAGCTACTGAAATGGGATTACTTTCTTGATTTCTTTTTCCAAGTATTCACTGTTGGTATATAGAAATGCTACTGATTTTTGTATGTTGATTCTGTATCCTGCAACTTTACTGAATTTGTTAGTTCTAACAGTTTTTTGGTGGAGTGTTTAGGTTTCTTAAAATATAAGATCATATCATCTGCAAACAACAATAATTTGGCTTCTTCCTTTCCAATTTGGATGCCCTTTATTCCTTTCTCTTGTCTGATTGCTCTAGCTAGGGCTTTTAGTACCATATTGAGTAACCGTGGTGAAAGTGGGCAACCTTGTTATGTTACTGATCTTAGGGAAAAGGCTTTCAGCATTTCCCCCTATAGTATGATACTAGCTATGGGTTGGTCATAGATGGCTTTTATTATGTTGAGGCATGTTCCTTCTATACTCAGTTTTTTGAGGGTTTTTATTGGTATTTTTTCTGATCCTCTCCTTCCTCCCGTCTTCAACCCTCAAGTAGGCCCCAGTGTCTGCTATTCCCCTCTTTGTTTTCATGTGTTTTTGATGTTTAGCTCTCACTTATAAGTGAGAACATGTGATATTTTGTTTTCTGTTCCTGCATTCATTTGCTTAGGCTAATGGCCTCCAGCTCTATCCATGTTGCTGCAAAGTACATGATCTCATTCTTTTTCATAACTGCATAGTATTCCATGTTGTATATGTATCACATTTTGTTTATCCAGGCTACCATTCATGGGCATTTAGGTTGATTACATGTCTTTGTTATTGTGAACATATATGTGTATGTGTCTTTATGGTAGAGTGATTAATATTCTTTTGGGCATATATCCAATAATGAATGAAATTGTTGGGCCAAATGGTAATTCTGTTTCAAGTTCTTTGAGGAATCACTGCACTGCTTTCCATAATGGCTGAACAAATTTATAATCCCACCAGCAGTGTTTAAGCATTCCTTTACTCTGCAACCTTGCCAGCATGTGTTATTTTTTGACTTTTTAATAATAGCCATTCTGGCTGTTGTGAGATGGTATGTCATTGTGGTTTTGATTTGCATTTCTCTAATGATTAGTGATGTTGAACATTGTTTCATATGCTTGTTGGCCACATGTATAAAGAGCCTAAGTAGCCAAGGCAATACTAAGCAAAAAGAATAAAGCTGAAGGCGTCATTTTACCTGACTTCAAACTATATTACAAGGCTACAGTAACCAAAACAGTATGATACTGGTAGAAAAACAGACATACCAACCAATGGAAGAGAATAGAGAGCCCAGAAATAATACCACATGCCTACAAAAATCTGATGTTCAGCAAAGCTGACAAAAGCAACCAATGGAGAAAAGGTTCCCTAGTCGATAAATGTGCTAGGGTTACTGGCTAGCCATATACAGAAGACTGAAACTGGACTCCTTCATTCCATATATAAAAATATACAAAAATCAATTCAAAATGGATCAAAGACTTAAATGTAAAACCTAAAACTAAGGCCAGGAGCAGTGGCTCACACCTGTAATCCCAGGACTTTGGGAGGCCAAGGTGGGTTGATCACTTGAGGCCAGGAGTTTGAGACCAGCCTGGTCAATGTGGTGAAACCCCATCTCTGCTAAAAATAAAAAAATTAGCCAAGCATGGTGGTACACGCCTATAATCCCAGATACTCTGGTGGCTGAGGCACAAGAATTGCTTGAACCCCGGAGGTGGAGTTTTCAGAGTCAAGACTGTACCACTGTACTCTAGCCTAGGTGACAGAGCAAGACTGTTGCCCAGGCTGGGATTTCAAAAACAGAAAAACAAACACCAAAACCAAACCAAAACAAAAAACCTTAAAACTATAAAAATCCTGGAAGATAACCAGGAAATACCATTCTGGACATAGACCTGGCAAAGATTTCATGATGAAGATGCCAAAAGCAATCACAACAAAAACAAAAATTGACAGACGGGACCTAATTAAACCAAAAAGCTTCTGCACAGGAAAAGAAACTATCAACAGAGTAAACAGACAACCTATAGAGTGAGAGAAAGTATTCGCAAACTGGGAATCTCACAAAGGTCTAATATCCAGAATTTATAAGGAACTTAAATTTATAAGCAAAAAAACAACCTCATTAAAAAGTGGACAAAGGACAAAACAATATGAGCATACCCTTTCTCTCTTTCTCTCTCTTTGTTTTGAGATGGGGGTCTCAATCTGTCATTCAGGCTGGAGCATGGTGACGTGATTGTGGTTCATGGCAGTGTTGACCTCCTGGGCTCAGATGATCCTCCTGCCTCAGTCTCCTGAATAGCTGGGATCAAGGTGGCACACCACTGCACCCAGCTAATTTTTATTTTATTAATTTATTTATTTAGAGGCAGAGTCTTGCTCTGTCACCCAGGCTGGAGTGCAGTGGTGCTATCTTGGCTCACTGCAACTTCTGCCTCCTGGGTTCAAACAATTCTCATGCCTCAGCCTCCTGAGTAGCTGGAACCACAGGTGCACCCATCACACCTAGCTAATTTTTTGTATTTTTAGTAAACACGGGGTTTCATCACGTTGGCCAGGCTGGTGTCAAACTCCTGTCCTCAAGTCCCTTAGCCTCCCAAAGTGCTGCTGGGATTACAGGTATGAGCCACTGCACCTGGCTATCCCAGCTAATTAAAAAAAAATTATTTGTACAGACGGAGTCTTGCAATATTGCCTAGGTTGGTGTCAAACTCCTGGGCTCAAGCAGTCCTTCCACCTTGACCTCCCAATGTGCTGGGATTATATATATATGCCACCGTGTACTGCTTTTCTTTTTTTCTGACACTTTCCAAAAGAAGAAATAATTTTTCTTTTCTTTTTTTTTAGATGTCGTCTCGTTCTTGTTGCCCAGGCTGGAGTGCAATGGCACAATCTCAGCTCACTGTAACCTCTGCCTCCCAGGTTCAAATGATTCTCAAGGTGCCTGCCACAATGCTTGGCTAATTTTTGTATTTTAGTAGAAATGGGGTTTCATCATGTTGGCCAAGCTAGTCTCAAACTTCTGACCTCTGATGATCCACCCACCTCAGCCTCTCAAAGTGCTGGGATTACAGGCGTGAGCCAATGCACCTGGCTAATAATGGGGCTTCTTCAATGTTACACATTCTCCTTCTTATCTTTGAGAAGGGTGTGTCTCTCTTAACAATTTACGAAGGTTACAGCCTATTAATGACATCAGCTTTCTTTGAGACGGAAAATCCATGGTTCCCTGCTGGCTTTAGGGAATTTCAGACCCTGAGAGGTGCTTTCCTGTAGCTCCTCTGGGATAGTTTGGGAGGTGAGGGATTACTTCACTGAGGAAGTGATGTTTCAGTTGAAACCTAAATGATAAGTATGACATATGGAAAAGAAGGGGAGGCCTAAGGAGGGCAGCATTCCAGGCAAGGAAACAGCATATATCGAGGCCTTGAGGCCTCAGACAAGCCTCAGTCTGGGGATTTTAGGGATCCAAAAGTCTCACTGATGTACAGAGAAATGTGCAAAGAATGAAGAGGAGATGGGTGCAGATGATGCTAGAAATGGAGGCAAGAGTGAGGTCTCTATAGCCTTTTTTTTTTTTTTAAGACAGTCTTGCTCTGTCCCCGTGGCTGGAGTGCAGTGGTGTGATCTTGGCTCACTGCAACCACCGCCTCCAGGGTAAAGTGATTCTTGTGCCTCTGTCTCCCGAGTAGCTGGGACTGCAGGTGCCTGCCACCATACCCTGCTAATTTCTGTATTTTTAGTAGAGACAGGGTTTTGCCATGCTGGCCAGGGTGGTCTTGAATTCCTGGCCTCAAGTGATCTACCTGCTTCGGCTTCCCAAAGTGCTGGGATTACAGATATGAGCCACCACCCACGGCCTGTATAGCCTCTAGATGGTGTTATGCATTTAGAATTCAGGCCAGGTCTGGAAGTAAGAGAATCAAGGTGCCAGTGAAATAGAGCTTTGAGGTTGTAACCAGAACAGAGTTTATGTGTATAATTTTTTTCTGCTCTTATCTCATTACATAATTAATATAAAATAAAATGTAATATTCATGTTGTCAAAAGACAAAATTACAATGAATTTAAAGATCTTAAATGGCTTTGATTTGTGATTCTAGCTAGAATCAGGCAACACGTCATTCCATAAAATAAAATGAATGTTCCAATGAGCTGAGTAGAAGAGGCTGCTTTTACAGAGAGAAAAAACTGAGGAAAGCAGAAACAGACAAAAAGCATGTTGGTTGTTTCAAAGTTACTTTTCTTGTAAAAGTTAAAGCAGAGGAGACTTCCTTATCATGCAACTTAAAACTGGCATGTTAGACAGGAGAGGCAGCTCACACGTGTAATCCCAGCACTTTGGGAGGCTGAGGTGGATCACTTGAGTCTAGGAGTGGGCAATCAGGCTGGGCAATATAGTAAGACCCCATGTCCAAAACAATAAGAATCAGCCAGGCATGGGGGTGTGCACCTATAGTTCCAGCTATTCAGCAGGCTGAAGCAGGAGGATCACTTGAACCCAGGAAGCTGAAGATTCAGTGAGCTGAGACTGGACTGCTGCGCCCCAGCCTGGGTGACAAAGCAAGACCCTGTCTCAAAACAACAATAACAACAGCAAAACCCCTCAAAACTGTCTTGATTGGGGATTTGGTTATGATCACTCTCCTTATTTCTTGGAAGGTCTGATAAACAGCTTAGTTTTGGCTTGGTAGACAGGAGAGGAACTTCAGCATGAGTGACTCCATTTTGATTTAGTCTTGTCAACCAAGATGATGTGACAGACCAGAATGCAAAACGGTGAAGCCAGGCATTTGTTGGGGTCTTTGGAATTGTAATTTGGGAGACACAGATTCAGCTCCAAGCCAACTGTTCTGAAGAGAGGGAAGGGGGTAATGGTTTTTAAAAGGAAGCTGAGAGTGATTACTCAAGTTATTTTGAAAGAATTCTCATTGGTGGAGGTGGCTGGCTTAGTATGTGTGTCTATAGTTCATTTGTTGTTGCTGTTTAGGAGTCACTGCACTGGTGAAGTTAAGCTGTTTTCCAGGATATTTACATTTATGATTGTTGGGACAACTAAGTTCCTCTTCAAAAACTCAATTCCCTGACCAATGACTCAGTTTTCTAACCATTGCCTAAGCCGTAAACAACCCTTTCCCTCCCCCACTTCTCCAAATTGCACAGGTGCCTAGTGTTAGTCAATTGGGATCAGCTTAGATTATGCGGTCCAACTTCAGCTAATAGGGGAAGGACACAGAGACAGGAACTGCCTTAGGCTTAAAAACTCCTTCCCCGCTTTGTTGGCTGTGCTCTTGTGATTGTTACCAGTGCAAGCAGCACCCATCTGCAGAAGTAAAGGTGCCTTGCTGAGAAATTTTCTAAGTGCAGGTTTATTTTGGCTATGCCGAGCATGTGTTTCTAACATGATCATTACAATTTGGGCCAATTCAAAGGTTTGAAGCAAGTTTCTTTTTTTTTTTTTTTTTGGTTGGGTTGCAGGTTATGCAGAAAGTCCTTAAAATGGCTTCCTGACACCATTTTATAGCTCTGAACCAGAGTGATGCCATTTTGTATATCACATTTCACATTTCTGCCCTATTGATCCAGATAGGGGGTGAGGAAGCATCACTGATCAATGACTGGTGATTGGCCACAGAGCTATTATCTGTTTCCCTCAGAGCTGGAAACATCTGTTTCTAGAGTGTTATGTCCCATGGAGGGGTCTGTTGAAAGTCAGTCACTTTCAACAGACCCCAGAGACTGGCCAAATTTGAGTAACCATAGGAGCCGTTATAAATAAGGAGGCCTGCATTAGTCTATGGTGATTAGCTGTATATCGGGAGAGACATACATCTGATTAAATATGTCTAAATGTTGTAATATAATGATCTTAACATCCTGGATTGTCTGGCAGCAATGAGAAATACAGATTGCACAAGCTGTTAAAAGAAAAACTTTAGAAAAATTAATCTTAGCAGAGTTTGATTGCGCAGAGAACGATTCATGAATCTGGCAGCCCCCAGAACCAGAATAGGTACAGAGCAACACTGACACTGGGGCAGCCATATGGTCAGATAACATTTATGGACAGAAAAAGGAAAGTGACATATAGAAAACAGAAGTGAGGTAGAGGAATAGCTGGATTGGTTACAGCTTGATATGTGCCTTATTTGAACACACCGTCAACTGTTAGTTGCCTGTGATTGGCTGTGACTAGACTACTTGTTACAAGAGTAGATTACAGTCTGTTTACATATCCAGTGAGGTTACAGTTCACTATCTGTGGAGAAACCTCTAGGTTAGACTTAAAATACATAAGGAGGCAGTTTTAGGCAAAACTTTTAACAATTTAAAAATTTAACAATTCTCCCCTTTAGGCTAATTTCTTAATTTTTGAGAGACTGACAAAACCTTTAGGCATTGAGAAAAACTTTAGGCTCTCACCATTGTAAATGGACTTATTTGGGCTCAAATCGCTCTTCGAGACAGGGTCTGGCTCTGTCACCCAGACTGGAGTGCAGTGGCATGATCTCAACTAATTGCAACCTCTGCCTCCCAGCTCAAGCAATCCTCCCACCTCACCCTCCCCAGTACTTGGGACTACAGGCACACACCATCATGCCTGGGTGATGCTTGTATATTTTGTAGAAATGGAGTTTTGCCATGTTGCCCAAGCTAGCAGGTTATTTTTTTAATAAGGGTTAGAGCAGAGGAGACTTCTTATTATGATAGAATCTCTTTTATTTAGACTTGTTAGGTCTTGGGTTTCCCTTACTGCAGTTTCCAGAAGAGCAGAGAGGTATCCTGCTCACAGTGCCAAAACTGTATGAGCAAAAGGGAAACTTCCCCTTTGCTCTTTGAAAGTTTGCTGAAAATCGACAGACAAAAGGCAAATTAATAGGAGAAAAGGCATACAGATTTATTAATATGTGTGTGTGTGTGTGAACCAGAGTCTCACTGAAGCAATTGTCTAGGGTATATACCCTGTGGTTTGCTGTTGAGCACCAGGAAAATTTAGGACACACATGAGTTTAGGAACAGAGGTTTAATAGGCAGAGAGAAGGGAAAGAGAAACAGCTCTCTCAATAGAGAAAGGGGTCTCTTAGTGCAAAGGACTGGCTGGTAGTGAATGTGCCAGGTTTTATAGTCCAATCTGAGGAGGGGGTATCTGATTTACATAGGACTCACAGATTGGTTCGATCAGGTATGACATTTACATAATGGGTGGGGAAGGCTGGTCGCCTCACCCTAATCTTATTATGCAAATGGGATTTCCAGTTGACCAGGCACCATCTTGTCTGCTCCTTACACTACACGTGGCTGACAAAGAGAAGGGAAGATGGAGCTGCCATCTTGAACATGTCTGGTGCCTAGTTCCTGCCGGTATTCACCTGTACAAGCTCCCAGCTTGCTTGTCTATGTCTGCAGCTCAACTTTACATGTCTATGTCTGCAGCTCAACTTTACAGGCTGCTCTTTAGAAAATGATCTAGGGCTGCTTTTTCTTAAAAAGAAAAGCCTTACCGAAGACTCCCAAACCCTTACCATCTGTCTAAGAGATTTCTTCTTAACTCCTATATCATCATTACCCCATGCCCCAACAGGGTAGAGAAGCTTGTATCACCTTTTTCATAGGCGAGGGAAAAGACGGGGAATGTAGACAATTCTTTTGAGGTGCAGGAAGTGATCATTAGAATAAACGGATGAAGGAGACAGAAATTAACTTACAGATGATTCCCTTTCGAATTTGAATGAGCCTGAGAGGCAGGCAGGCAGGCATTATCTTGCAGAAAAAGTCCATGTAGGTGTGGTTGCATTCCTCACTCTTCTTTTCTGAAATAGATAAGAAATACAAGGCGATTGAGTTTCTTTTGGAAAGAAAGTTTCTTGGTCAGATGAGGAAATTCCAGAGTCTCTGTCGCTGCTCTTGGGAGTGGAAGGAACAAAACAAGGTTACTGAGACCTTGGTTACAAGACTTCTTTCTCAGGCTTTTCCATTTTCAAAAGCACTCCGCATGCCAAAACGTCATATTTTGGGAATCATTTTTTGCAACCCCGCATTTCCCTCTCTGAAACATCCCTAGTAGTTTCACACACCAAAAGCTGAGTTGATGGCTGTGAAGAGAAAAATTGAATGAGTAACAGAGTGGCAAAGGATCCTATTAAACCAGTCTCTCATTTCTGGGAATAGGTCAGTCCAATTAAACACATGTGTCTCATTTTGTCAGAGGTATTTGAACCAGAGTGACTCCATCTTGAGTAGGGGCTGGGTAAAATAAGGCTGAGACCTACTGGGCCACATTCCCAGGAGGTTAGGTATTCTTAGTCACAGGATGAAATAGGAGGACTGTTCGGCAGGACTTCTTCTACCACATCCTGTTTTATCAGGAGGGTCTTCATGACCTGTATCCTGATAAAACAGGATGTGGTAAAGAAGTTGGCCAAAACCCACCAAATACAAGATGGTGAGGAAGGTGACCTCTGGTCGTCCTCACTGCTTGTTATATGCTAACTGTAATGCATTAGCATGCTAAAAGATACTCCCACCAGCACGAGGACTATTTACAAATGCCATGGCAACATCCAGAAGTTACCCTATATGTCTAAAATGGGAGGAACTCTCAGTTCTGGGAATTGTCTGCCCCTTTCCCAGAAAACTCATGAATAATCAACCCCTTGTTTAGCATATAATCAAGAAATAACCATAAAAATAGCCAACCAGTAGCTCTCAGGGCTGCTCTGCCTCTGGAGCAGCCCATTCTTTTTTTCTTTACTTCTCTCATAAACTTGCTTTCACTTTCCTTTATGGACTTGTTACTGGTGGCAAATCCTTAGTCTGTAGCAACCTCAGTTCTTGCCTCCTCAAAAGAAAGAATTTGACTGAGGGGCATAAAGGCAGAAGGAGGGCCTGGGGCAAGTTTTAGAGCAGGAGTGAAAGTTTATTAAAAAGTTTTAGAGCAGAAGGCTGGGAGCAGTGCCTCACACCTGTAATCCCAGCACTTTGGGAGGCCAAGGTGGGTCCATCACGTGAAGTCAGGAGTTCAAGACCAGCCTGGCCAACATTGGTCACAGTTGGTGCCAGGGAAAGGCAACCTCCCAATAGACAAAAGAAACCTAAAGCCAGTATATAGAAGAAACCTGAAGCCAATGGATAGAAGAAACCCCGGCTCTACTAAAAATACAAAAAGTAGCCAGGCGTGGTGTTGTGCACCGGTAGTCCCAGCTACTTAAGAGGCTGAGGGAGGAGAATTGCTTGAACTCTGGAGGTGTAGGTTGCAGTTCTTTCCTTGGTGGGGTGTCTGTGCGCACACTGGCCTACTAGCACCTGGGAGAGGTCGCATGAGCAGTGTGTTTACTGGAGTTTTACGCATGCTCACTTGAGGCATTCTTCCCTTAGCAGTCAAATTAGGTCATGAACCAGTTAAATGCTGCCATTTTGCCTTTTAGTGCGCACGCTTGAGCCCACTTGCCCAACTTCTGAGATCTTATTGGAGAGCTGCTGATCACCAGCTTCAGGTTTTTTATATCTGTTGGGAGACCGCCTTTCTCTGGCATCAGCTGCGATGAATTACTATTTTACAGAGACAGTTAACAACTGCCTGACCATCACCTGTAGGTCACGTGACCTTCCTGATTGGAAGGGGGCGTCTCCTGCTCTGCTCAGGTCTGACTAGCTGCCTACAGTAACAGACTCACCCTGAATTCTTTCTTACATGAGATTCAGGAACCCCTTTCCAGTAACAATTTTAGGAGATGACATTGCAGACAGGCTCTCAAACAGAAGAAAAACAAAGGATAATGTTTGGTTTGTTGAAAATTGCCTGAAAACAAAATGATTAATGTTTGGAACAGTCTATATACCAGTTTTTTAGGGTCTGGAGGGCAGTCAGTTGAGGTGTCTAGATGTTAGAATTGAAGCATCTTCAGTTAAAGTGAAAGTAGGCAGTGGCAATTGGACAGATTTTTCTATTGTTTACATGTCACAAGGTTGTTTACACAAGCCTCAACTTGCAGGGCATCAGGGAAAAGGTAGTTACAATTTCAGTGAATTTAAGTCAGAAAAAAGAAGAAAAAATTTGAGATGTTAGGTTGGAGACTTGTAGCCAGGAAAGAATTCAGAATTTTGTCCAAATTGTAGACAAAGAATAAAAAAAACAATGGTAGGGCTAGAATCTTTTTTTTTTTTTTTTTAGACAGTGTTCTGCTCTATTGCCCAGGCTGGAGTGCAGTGGCATAGTCGTGGCTCACTACATCCTCCACCTCCTGGGGTTCAGATGATCCACCTCAGTCTGTCAAGTAGCTAGGAATACAGATGCATGCTACCACACCTGGCTAATTAAAAAAAGAAAATTGTTTTTGTAGAGATAGGGCTTTGCCATGTTGCCCAGGCTGTTTTTTTTTTTTTGAAGACAGGGAAGGTTTCACCATGTTGGTCAGGCTGCTCTTGAACTCCCTACCTCAGGTGATCCACCTGCCTTGGCCTCCAAAGTGCTTGGATTACAGGCGTGAGCCACCACGCCTGGCCTGCCCAGGCTGGTCTTAAACTCTTGGGTTTAATTGATCCACCCACCTCAGCCTCCCAAAGTGCTGGAATTACAGGCGTGAACCACTGTGCCCAGCCTAGGGCT
>CAUYQU010095751.1:0-38305 GCA_963574635.1 Cheracebus regulus
GGAAGAGATTTTAGAAAAAGAGAGAAAAGGAGAAAGAAAGACACAGCAAAAGAATGAAAGAAAGAAAGAGGAAGAGAAAGAGGGAGAGAGAATTTTTTCTGTTTCTTAGTTTTCCTTTGGCGGACGCCCCTTCCCCACAGAGCTGGGCCTTCCCAGGTTCAGCTGTGCTTGCTCTCAGTCCTCAGCGCTTCCAATTGCTGTTCTCCTTGTGGGGATGGGACCAGCCGAGCCCGACTAAAAGGGCACCCAGCCCCGTACACTCTGCACCGAGAAGCGCCGTGCCGGCCAAAAGAGTCATGCTGGCGACCCGTGTGGCTCCTTCGCCGGGAATCTCCCAGTTTGTGGGCATCAAAAATTCGTCTGAAATTGCAGCGTCCACTCGCTCTCTGTGCTTTCCCTGGGAGCTACAATCCTGAGCTGCTGCTATGCAGCCATCTTGGATCTCTCTCCGCCCGGTGATGTAGTTTTTTTGTTTCTTTGTTTTCCTTTGGCGGACACCCCTTCACCACAGAGCCGGACCTTCCCGGGTTCGCTGTGCTTGCTGTGAAACTCTCAGTCCTCAGCACTTTCAAGTGCTGTTTTCCTTGTGGGGATGGGACCAGCTGAGCCCATCCGTCCCGTATACTCTGCACCGAGAAGCGCCGCGCTGGGGCACCAGCAAAACAGCTGCGCCGGCCAAAAGAGTCGCGCTGGCGACCCGTGTGGCTCCTCTGCCAGGAATCTCCCAGTCTGTGGGCAACAAAAATTCGTCGGAAAGTCTGGCGTCCACTCGTTCTCTGCACTTTCACTGGGAGCTACAGTCCTGAGTTGTTGCTAATCGGCCATGTTGGATCTCTCCACTAATTTTAATTTTTTGAGACAGAGTCTGGAGTGCAGTGGCTCGATCTTGGCTCACTTCAACCTCCGCGTCCCGGGTTCAAGTGATTCTCGTGCCTTAGCCTCCAGAGTAGCTCAGACTACAGGTGCGTGCCACCATGCCTGACTAATATTTTTGCATTTTTAGTAGAGATGGAGTTTCACCGTGTTAGCAAGGATGGTCTGGATATCCTGACCTTGTGATCCACCTGCCTTGGCCTTACAAAATGCTGTGATTACAGGCATGAGCCTCACACCTGGCCTTTTTTGTTTTTCTTTTTGAATTTTGAGACGGAGTCTCACTCTGTTGCCCAGGCTGGAGTGCAGTGGTGTGTTCTCGGCTCACTGCAACCTCTGCCTCCCAAGTTCAAGCGATTCTCCTGCCTCAGCCTCCCGAGTAGCTGAGATTTCAGGTGCCCGCCACCATGCCCAGCTAATTGTTGCATTTTAGTAGAGATGGGGTTTTACCACATTGGCCAGGCTGGTTGATCTGTTTTCATTTCAGCATGGTCATTGTGTCTCCTTCCTGGAGATTGGGTTGGTGGGGTGCAGTGGGTGGAGGTGGGCTGGGATGCGGGTCCCATTGTCTAGGTGAGACGATGCTTTGGAGTGGAGAGATGGAACAGTTAGAGAGGTGGCAAGGACTGGGTGACACCCTGGAGGCCATGAATGAGAGGGAAGTAGGGACTCACAGTGACTGACTTATGTCGTGTCCCCAGTGGCTAGCACTGTGCTTGGCACACTGTGGGTGCCTTACAGATACCCGCGGAACAAATGCCACATCCCTAAGAAGAAATGGGAAATGTGAAGTTTTTTGTGCTGTTACTGAAGGCCCCTCCCCTGACTGCTCCCTGATAGGCTTGGTCTTGGGCAGCCCCTCTTCTGAGGGAGGCTGCGGGGTCGCCTTGGTGGGGGTTATGTGAAGGTGGGGTGGGCAGGAGAGCAGCTTCCAGAGACCGCCTCCATCTTCTCTGTGTTCAAGCCCCACAGCCCCTGGGGGACCACGTGGGCGGTGCTAGGGAGCTGGAGTGAAGGGTTTTCTGGTGGCGGCTTAGGGGGCAGTCGAGGGCTAGCTGTCAGCTCTGAGGGGCAGCGAAGCCTTTTCTGGGCTCCCCAGGGCTGGAGTGAAAGCACTTCCTGTCTGCAGGTTGGCATCCCTAGTCCAGGGATGTTCCTCCAGGCCTGGCATTTCTCTCTGGGTTCTGGGAGGGCCAGGAAAGGCCTCGCCCAGCCTCTGCCATTCTGTTCCTCCGGCTTCGCTCCCCGTGCTTCGCTGCCCCGCCCGCCCCGCCCCCGCCCCGCCCCCGCCCCCGCCCCCGGTGCTTTCCTCAGCCAGCCTTTTCAGGGATGGATTTTGGCCTTGATGGGGAGGGACGTGCCTTCGATCTGAAAGCTTCCCAAAGCTTCTCTCTCCACCCTTCTGTCTTTCCTCTCTCTCCCTCATTTTCTCTTCTCCTGCTTTTTTCCCTCATCTGTTTTCTGTTAATCTGTGAAACAAGCACACTTTAAAAAATTTTGCCTGTCTCTTCGGTCTGCAGCCTAGAGCAGGGCAAAGCTGTTGCCTCCCTTGGGAGTTGGCTTTGGAGCTCTGGGCATCAGTCAGCCCCATTCCTGATAGCCGCAGGACGATTGGCAGAGAATCCCAGGGCGGCTGCTTGTGGCCTGGGGCCTCGCCAGCCGGGCCTCCAAAGCTGTGACCTAGATAGGCAGGTGGGTGGCCCTTACTCTCTGCTCCCTGCTCACCTTCTGATCCAGGGACCCAGAAAGCACAGACGGGGGCCTAGGAGACTTTAGCCAACCTTTGAGTAACCCCCTTTGAGCAAACCAACCTTTGAGATAGGCCCCTGTGGTTACCCACGCCATCGTGAACTGTGGGCTCCTGTCGGGCCTCCATTTCCGCCTCATTTCCCTGCAGGGAGAGCAGGTGTGTCCTTTCTGGGCCAGTCAGGAATCTCTTGTTTAGCACTGTTGGAGGTGTGGGGGATGCACGGGGCACAGGGTGAGAGAGTGCTTGCTGTGGGGAAGCGGAGGGAGCCACAGTGGTCCTTTCATTCATCCATTCACTCACTCATCTATTCACTCCTTCACTCTGTATGTGAATGACCAGACAGATCAGACACAGCTGTTGGAGTCAGAGCTCTTGAGGTTGTTTTTTTTTTTTGAGATGGAGTTTCACTCTGTCATCCAGGCTGGAGTGCAGAGGTGCGATCTCGGCTCACTGCAACCTCTGCCTCCCGGGTTCAAGTGATTCCCCTGTTTCAGCCCCTGGGTAGCTGGGACTACATATGTGCACCACTATGCCTGGCTAATACTTGTATTTTTAGTAGAAACGAGGTTTCGGCCAGGTGTGGTGGCTCATGCCTGTAATCTAGCACTTTGGGAGGCGGAGGCAGGTGGATCACAAGGTCCAGAGATCGAGACCATCCTGGCCAACATGGTGAAACCCCGTCGCTACTAAAAATACACAAGTTAGCTCGGTGTGGTGGCGCATGCCTGTAATCCCAGCTACTCCGGAGGCTGAGGCAGGAGAATCGCTTGAACCCAGGAGGCAGAGGTTGCAGTGAGCCGAGATTGCACCACCGCATTTCAGCCTGGTGACAGAGCAAGACTTCATCTCAAAAGAAAGAAATGGAGTTTCACTATGTTGGCCAGGCTGGTCTTGAACTTCTGACCTCAAGTGATCCACCCGTCTCGGCCTCCCAAAGTGCTGGGATTACAGGTGTGAGCCACCGCGCCTGGCCTAGAGTTCTTGAGTTTGAATTCTGTTCTTCCCCTGACTAGCTGTGTTCCTGTTAGCAAGTCATTCAGCCCCACCCAAGCCTCAGCCGACTCATCTATATATAAGATGAAAACATCGCTCCTTGTCCTGATCATCCTCACAAAATGGTGCTTGGCAGAGGAAGTGATCGTAAGCGTCACAGCAAATTGGGACACAAATGTAAAGTCTGTACGAACAGCCATTTTCTGAGGGCTTACAGGATAGGACTGTTCCCCTGGACCCTGTGGGCTCCATGGAGATGGTCAGGACAATCCCTGCCCTCGGGGCTGTTACACCCTGCCTGCAGATGGACACATTTCTTGGCAGATCTGGCCAGAAGGTTCTCAACAGGCTTTCTCACGGGGCACCGATCCAATGGTGCCCCTGAGCGTCTCAATTCATTCAGCACATAGTCCCTGAGTGTCCACAGGAGGCAGGTGGTGTTCAGGGCCAGACCAGTGGGCTTGGAGTACGTTGGAGGTCAGCAGGGGTGAGGCCCGGCCGCCCCTCCAAGTCGGGAAGCTATAGCCAGCCCCTCTAGCAGGAAGAGCCCCTGTGTTCTCTCCCTTTGGCAGCTCCTCGCATCCCACCACGCGCCCTGAGTGCTGAGTCTAGGGGCCGAAGCAGCGCCTGTTCACTGCGGTGATTTTCTGGCTGGCCTAGGAGTGGCCCCTTCCTGTCACCATTTGGTTGAGCAAACTGGGGCAGGGAGTGGATCTGGGAAGGGGGGACAGAGATCCTGAAGAGGGCCCCTTAATTCTCAGTGGCTCCAGCTGCCTGACAACGCCAGCCTCGTGCCTCCTGGGGAGAATATGGCTGTGTCTGTGGATAGACCCTTCCAGCATCATTGACGTTGATGCGTCATCTTGTCACTTAGGTGACCGGGCAGCTGGAAATGATTCGGCAGGAAGGCCGAAATGCTGGCCTTTTCTCAGCCCTGATTCCCTGCGGCAGGTGCCAGGTCTGCCCCCAGGGGCCTCCTGCTCTGGGTTGGCATGTCATCAGAAGAGCAGAAGGCAGATGTGGCAGGGTCTTCCCCTAACACCCGTCTACTTTACTAGATGCCTCTGGACTCTCTGAAATTTTTTCCCCAATGAATATGTAGTTTCCTATCTATCTATCTATCTATCTATATTTTTGTTTGTTTGTGAGACGGAGTCTTGCTCTGTCCCCCAAGCTAGAGGATAGTGGTGTGATCTCAGCTCACTGCAACCTCCACCTCCCGGGTTCAAGTGATTCTCCTGCCACAGCTTCCTGAGTAGCTGAGATTACAGGTGCCCGCCACCATGCCCAGCTAATTTTTGTATTTTCAGTAGAGACGGGGTTTCAGCATGTTGGCCAGGCAGGTCTCAAACTCCTGACCTCAGGTGATCTACTTGCTGTGGCCTCTCAAAGTGCTGGGGTTACAGGCATGAGCCACTGTGCCCGGCCATAGGTATTAATATTTACAATAAAAATTTAAAAATCAGAAAGCAGAATAATAGTCTCTTAATCAATGGTGCCCTTTGTAACAATCCAAGAATGGGTTATTATTGGTATTTAACAGGATATTTCTGTAGGCATTTAGTGAAGAAAAAATAACTTCCTCTTAGAAAAACGTAATGCCGGTCTCGGCACTTTCCCACGCAGCATGGCTTGCGGACCTCAGGTTTGTCTAGGAGGGTGTTCACACGGCCCTCGAAAGACCCATTCTCCAGGAGAGGGCTTGATGGATCAGGCCAGTGGCTCAGCAGACCAGAGCTGCTGGGGTGGGGGAGTGGGGTGGAGGTCGAAGCCTCTAAACTGGCAGCACAGCAGAGGCGTGTCATCCAGAGATCACCCCCAGGGCCCCTTAGACTCCCAGCTCTGCCACTTACTTGCTGCAGGACCTTCCAGAAATCAGTTAAACTCTCTGAGCCTCACTTTCTTCATTCATACAATGGGAGAATAATTCTGTATCTACCCCATAGGGGTGTTGAAAAGATTAAAGGGGCCGGCGCGGTGGCTCACACCTGTGATCCCAGATCTTTGGGAGTCTCGATCTGTGGCCCAGGCTGGAGTGCAGTGCTGCTGCACTCCACCTCCTGGGTCCAAGTGATTCTCCTGTCTCAGCCTCCGGATTCACTGGGACTCCAGGCGTGCACCACCATGCCCAGCTAATTGTTGTATTTTTAGTAGAGACAAGGTTTCCCCATATTGGCCAGGCTGGTCTTGAATTCCTGGCCTCAAGGGTTCTGCCTGCCTTGGCATCCCAAAGTGTTACTATTACAGATGTGAGCCACTGCGCTCAGCTGATGATGAAGAATTTATTTTATTTTTGTTTTTTTTTGAGATGGAGTTTCACTCTTGTTGCCCAAGCTGGAGTGCAATGGCACAATCTTGGCTCACTACAACCTCTGCCTCCTGGGTTCAAGCAATTCTCCTGCCTCAGCCTCCCTAGTACCTGGGATTACAGGCATGCGCCGCCATGCCCAGCTCAGTTTTTTTATTTTTAGTAGAAACGGGGTTTCACCATGTTAGCCAGGCTGGTCTTGAACTCCTGAACTCAGGTGATCTGCTTTCCGAGGCTTCCCAAAGTGCTGGGATTGCAGGCGTGAGCCACTGCGCCTGGCCTTTTTTTTTTTTTTTTTTTCTGAGGTGGAGTCTTGCTCTGTTGTCTAGGCTGGAGTGCAGTGGCATGATCTCTGCTCACTGCCTCTGCCTCCTGGGTTTAGGCAGTTCTCCTGCCTCAGCCTCCCGAGTACCTGTGACTATAGGCGCATACCACCAGGCTGGCTAATTTTTATATTTTTAGTAGAGAAGGGGTTTCACCATGTTGACCAGGCTGGTTTTGAACTCCTGACCTCAGGTGATCATCTTGCCTCAGTCTCCCAAAGTGCTGGGATTTCAAGTGTGAGCCACTGTGCCCAGTGTAAGAAGACTTCTATTATCTCTGCTATGTCCAGACCAGGAACCCAAGGCTGGGGGCAAAATCAGTTCCCAGGGAATCATAGACGCTTGATAACAGACCCAATGGGTGGGGAAGTGGGTAACTCTCAGACTTTTAAAACATTTTTTGCTTTTATCATGATCATGATTTTTAATTGACACATAATAATTATACCTATTTTGGGGGTACAGTGTGATATTTTGATATGTATATATAATGTGTAATGATCAAATCAAGGTAATTAGGATATCTGTCACCTCAAACGTTGATCATTTCTTTGTTTTGGGAAGTGCTCTTCTGGCTATTTGAAAATATACAATAAATTGTTAATTTTGGTCACCCTGCAGTGCTACAGAATACTAGAAATGATTCCTCCTGTCGGGAATTTTGCATCCCTGCCAACCTCTCTCTAACCCCTCTCTTTCCTACCCTTCTCAGCCTCTGCTGACCACTATTCTGTGTTCTACTTCTATGAGACCATTTTGTAGCTTCTGCGTTTGAATGAGAACATGCAGGATGTGTCTTTGTGTGTCTGGCTTATTTCACGTCACATAATCTCCTCCAGTTTTATCCATGTTGCCACGAATGACAGGATTTTGTTATTATTTTTTTTTTTTTGAGACCGAGTCTTGCTTGGTCACCCGGGCTGGAGTGCAATGGTGCAATCTCCGCTCATTGCAACCTCCCCCTCCCGGATTCAAGAGATTCTCCTGCCTCAGCCTCCCAAGTAGCTGGGATTACAGGCATATGCCACCACAGCTGGCTAATTTTTGTATTTTTAGTAGAGACGGGGTTTCACCGTGTTAGCCAGGCTGGTCTTGAACTCCTGACCTCGTGATCTGCCCACCTTGGCCTCCCAAAGTGCTGGGATGACAGGCATGAGCCATGGCACCCAGTCGATTTTGTTCTTTTTTAATGGCTGAATAGCACTGTGATAGATACCACCTTTTCTTTATACATTCATCCATTGATGGACCCTAGGTTCATCCCATACGTCAGCTGTTGTGAGCAGTGCTGCGGTAAGCAGGGGTGTGCAGATAGCTCTTAAACAGACAGATTTCCTTTCCCTTGGATATGTGTCTTGCAGTGGGATCACTGGGTCATGCGGTAGTTCTGTTTCTAGTGTTTTTTTTTTTTTTCTTTTTTGTTTGAGATGGAGTTTCGCTCTTTCACCCAGGCTGGAGTGCAGTGGTGTGATCTCGGCTCACTGCATTCTCTGCCTTCTGGGTTCAGGCAATTCTCCTGCCTCAACCTCCTGAGTAGCTGGGATTACAGGCGCCCACCAGCATGCCTGGCTAAGTTTTGTAGTTTTAGGAGAGACGGGGTTTCACCATGTTAGCCAGGCTGGTCTTAAACTCCTGGCCTCGTGATCTGCCTGCCTCAGCCTCCCAAAGTGCTGGGATTACAGGCGTGAGCCACTGTGCCTGTAATCTAGTGTTTCTAGTGTTTTGAGGACCCTCCATGCCATTTTCCATAGTGGCTGTGCTAACTTATGTTCCCACCAATAGTGTTTCAGGCTCTTGAGCAGGGAGATGAGGTCAGCCAAAGCACTAATGGACCAAATTGCAGTGGCGATCAGCCTGGTGTCGGCTCAGCTGAGTCCTTACCTCTTGGGATTTCTGAGCTCCCCATGTGTTACACGTTTTTCAGTTCATTCAGTGCCAGGCCCTGTGCTAGGGCAGGCATGTGGTCAGGGTGCATGTTAGAACCCAGCCAGAGGCTTCTGTTCTCTCTGGGTCAGAGGTAGGCTTGGCCAGGGGAGTGAGTTTCAGCTCATCACGTGGCGATCTTGATTACCCAGTGGAGCTCTGGGCGTCTGAGCCCTCTTTCTGAACTTTCTAGTCATGAAATACTGGCCCTGGAGGCTCTTCAGGTATCTTGTCCTTCCTTTTCTAATGTCCCAGAGAAAGAGGCCAGCACTGGGAGGAGGCAGGAGGTTGATTGATCTGCACTGGTTTTTTTTTTTTTTTTTGAGATGGAGTCTCGCTCTGTTGTCTGTTGCCCAGGCTGGAGTACAGTGGGACAGTCTCAGCTCACTGCAACCTCTGCCTCCCGGGTTCAAGTGATTCTCCCGCCTCAGCCTCCAGAGCCTCCAGAGTAGCTTGGACTACAGGCGCATGCCACCACACCTGGCTAACTTTTCTTTCTTTTTTTTTCCTGTTAGAGATGAGGTTTCCCCATGTTGGCCAGGCTGGTCTCAAACTCCTGACCTCAAGTGATCCGCCCACCTTGGCCTCCCAGAGTGCTGGGATTACAGGTGTGAGCTGCTGTACTTGGCCTGCACCGGGTTATGTAGGTTGGGTTAGAGTATGTCGTTGAGATCACAGGCCTGGTCCCTCGTGGCCAAGTCACCTATGTTTGGTTGCATGGCCTCGGGAGGAACGCCTTGTTCTGGACGCTTATCTTCCAGTAATGTACCACAGTCACAAGCAAGAAAGGGGAGGAATGAGGATGGAAAACAGCTCCACACATTTGTCTTTCTAATGAGTGAGACTTTCATAGATAGAGAATAACGTGATTATAGTAACTGAATAGACCAGGCAGATTGATCCTGAAGTGCTGTGGTCTGTCTCCACTGAAGCTGTTATTTAGTTTAAACCAGTGATGGAAGCTCCTAATCCATTATGTCACCAAGTAATCTCATTCAGAAGAGTTAAGACTTAAGACACAGTCTTAGAGTGGAGTGGAGCAGTGGCTTAGCTGGGAGGCCAGGTGGCTCTGTGATGGGGGAGCCCCCAGAGCCTGCAGGCCGCTGGGGGATTTCTTAGCATGGCTGGTTTAACACATCCCTTTTTAGGGTACTGTGAGACGGGGCTCCTTCTCTCCTTGGGCTTACCGGGAATTCAGCCAACACATGGGACCCCTTATTACACAGCATATCCTCCCAGTAGCGCCAGTTTTTGATCCAGTTCAACAGTCAATGTTTACTTTTTATGACTGTGTAAATGTTATTTATTGCTAAGTCAGAGGGTACCGTAATTATGTTTTCTTTCTTGTATAACTTTTCATGTTTCCTGGAGTTAATAATTAACTGCTGTTTCTGCCATTAGCATTGTTTTCTATGGACCTATCTTTCTTTTTCTTTTTTTTTAAAATTTTCTCACTATGTCATCGGGCTGGAGTGTAGTGGCACAATCACTGCTCACTACAGTCTTGACCTCCTGCTTTTAAGCGATCCTCCCACCTCAGCCTCCTAAGTAGCTGGGACCACAGGTCCTTGCCACCATACCTGGCTAATTTTTTGGAAAGACGTGGTTTCACTATATTGCCCAGGCTGGTCTCAAACTCCTGAGCTCAAGCAATCCTCCCGCCTTGACCTCCCAAGGTCCTGTGATTATGGGTGAGAACCACTGTAGCTGGCCTATTTGTTTTTATTTTTTTCTACCACACTTACTTTAATAGATAGCCCCTCTCTACCTGCCCCGCCATCTCCACCCAGCTTGCACCCATTAGATAGCCTGTCAATTCCATTCTTTCCACCAGGAGACCTCACTTCCAGAGCCTTCTATCCTCTAGTGAGTTGTTGTTGCTTTTTCATAGTAGCCTCCCAAGAAAGAGTGCAAGGGAGTGAGTTTCTTTGAGCTCTTGCATATTTCAGAATGTCTTTATTGGTTGATAGTTTGCCTGGGTATAAAATTTTAGATTGAAAATAATTTTCTTTGAGAATTTTGAAAGTTATTACATCATTGCCTACTAGATTCCAGAGTTGCTGTTGAAAAAAAGTTTGATGATATGCAGATTTATATTTCTTTCTTTTTTTCTTTTGGAGATGGAGTTTTGCTCTTGTCTCCCAGGCTGGAGTGTAATGGCACAATCTTGGCTCGCTGCAACCTCCACCTCCTGGGTTCAAGCAATTCTCCTGCCTCAGCCTCCCGAGTAGCTGGGATTACAAGTGTACACCACCATACTCGGCTAATTTTTGTATTTTTAGTAGAGATGGGGTTTCACCATGTTAGCCAGGCTGGTCTCAAACTCCAGACCTCAGGTGATCTGTCCGCCTTGGCTCACAAATTGCTAAGCCACCAAGCCTGGCCGAGATTCGTATTTCTCTGTATGTGGTATATATTTATATTTTCTCTCTGGAGTCCTGAGAATTTTTCATTTCCCAGGTGCTCTGAAATTTTCTGACAGTGTTTGGGATGGATCTTGTATCATTCACTGTGCTAGGTACTTGGTGGACCCAGAGACTCAGGACCTTCAGATCGGGCAGATGTTCTTGTACTATTTCCCTGCTGATTTGTTTCTGTTATGGTGAAACAACAGCCACTTTATTATGCTCAGGTTCTGTGTGTGAGGAATTCAGCTAGGGCACATTGGAGATGGAGGGCTTGTCTCTGCTTTCACGGTGTCTGGGACCTCATCTTGGATGGCTCAGATGGCTAGAGATGACTGTGATGGTCAGCTGGGGCCGTGTGTCCGGGAGCTTGGCTGTGTTCTCAAAGCTTCTGCTGGGGCTGAGATGCCCAAGATGGTTTCTTCATGTGCATGAACTGGGATGTTTGGAACATCTGGGTATCTCTGTCTATGCAGCTGCTCCGTGTCCCCAGCCACAGTACGGACAGTCTCGGTCAGATCTCTCACATGCTGGTCTTGCTTTCTCTGGAGCAAATTTCCTAGAGATTGAGATGGAAGCTGCAAGAGTTCCTGTGACTCATCCCTGAAAGTTAAGTGATGTTATGTCCGTCTCATTCTGTTGGTCAAAACTGAGTCACAGGGCCAGCCCAGATTCAAGGGAAGGTGACCACACAAAGCCATCAGGGCAATGATATGCCAGCTTTGGACACTAGCTGCCAGCTCCCCTCCCCTTTCTCTTTCTGGGAACTTCCTTGGTCAGATATATGATCTTTTTTCTCTTTCCTCTTTTTTTTTTTCTGCATCTTTATATTTTATTCTATTCTTTTGGAGATTTCTTCAACTTAAGTCTTTTCATCATATTTCTAATGTCTAAGACCTCTTTCTTGTCTCCTGATTGTTACATCATTCTCTTCTTTTTTTTTTTTTTTTTGGAGAATTAGTTTTGCTCTGTAGCTTGGGCTGGAGTGCAATGGTGTGATCTCGGCTCTCTGCAACCTCTGCCTTCCTGGTTCAAGCAATTCTCCTGCCTCAGCCTCCCAAGTAGCTGGGATTACAGGCACCTGCCACCCTGCCCCACTAACTTTTGTATTTTTAGTAAAGATGGGGTTTCACCATATTGGCCAGGCTGGTCTTGAACTCCTGACCTCAGGTGATCCACCTGCCTTGGCTTCCCAAAGTGCTGGGACTACAGGCATGAGCTACTGGGCCCAGCCACATTCTCTTCTTATATCATGGATACAGAATCTTGGCTTTCTGAGGATATTAATTTATACGTTTTTTCTTTTTTTGGAGTTTCCTTTGGTTCTTCACAGGTTCCTGTTGGAGGCTTCCTCAGATGTTTGGGCATCCTTGGTTTTCTTCTGTACTCAAGAGTGAGATGCCAGGAAGTGGGCGGGGTCTCTGTGTGGGCGGCCCGGGCCGCTGTGTGGGGGCGGGCCGGGCCTCCGTGTGTGGGTGGGCCGGACCTCCTTGTGGGCGGGCCAGGTCTCCGTGTGGGCGGGCTGCTTGGTGCCTTGGGGCTTCCATGCAGGGCTGTGGTGGTTTGGTAGCAGGTTGCCCTTTCCACTAGAGGAACCCAGATGGGATCTTTTCTCGAGGATTGTTCAATTACTGGTGTGGTGGGAATAAAGGGATCATCTGTCTGGTGGGGAAGGAATGGGGAG
The DNA here is from genome assembly GCA_963574635.1 of Cheracebus regulus. Lineage (NCBI taxonomy): Eukaryota > Metazoa > Chordata > Mammalia > Primates > Pitheciidae > Cheracebus > Cheracebus regulus. The sequence goes on from CAUYQU010095751.1 coordinate 12,260, forward strand.
AATCCGAAGGCTCAGCGTCTAAGGTATCAACACCCCCCTCAACAAGTTTTTGGTTCTGTACCACAGATGCAGGACTTGTGGCCTTCCTGGGGTTCTGCAGGGTGAAACACCCATTTATTCTGTTGCGTCCTCCTGTGTGGACATGTGGTCTGGAGCTTCCATTGCTCCACAAAGCATGCTGGTCATCTGTCTGTCGTCCATCTTCTAAACACCCGTGATCTCTTGTAGACTGAGCTTTCCTCTTCCATTATGTTTGTCCTTTCAGTTCACACTTCCCCCCCTCCTTATTGTTATTTTTTTAAAAATGTATTTATTTATTTAGATATGGAGTCTTGCTCTTGTCGCCCAAGCTGGAGTGCTGTGGCGTGATCTTGGCTCACTGCTACCTCTGCCTCCCGGGTTCAAGTGATTCTCCTGCCTCAGGCTCCCAAGTAGCTGGGATTACAGGCACCCGCCACCACATCAGGCTAATTTTTGTATATTTATTTTTTAAATTAGAGACGGGGTTTCATCCTGTTGGCTAGGATGGTCTCGAACCCCTAACCTCAGGTGATCTGCCTGCCTCAGCCTCCCAAAGTGCTGGGATTACAGGCGTGAGCCACTGCACCCGGCCCCCTTACTGTTATTTTAAGGAGCTTCAGAAGAAGTGGGATGATAAATGCATGTGGTCAGTCTGACAGGTTCATCCTGGAAGTCTCAACAGGCTTCAGAGTGTCTATATTTATATCTCCTAAAGGAAGTGAGAGTACCTACTCATCACTGCTTAAAAATGATTTCTTATTGTGATAAAAGTTATACATCCACACTGAATGAATCATAAGATGAACGCTCGTGTCCTCACCGTCCAGGTTAAGAGCGCTTACAGGCTGGGAAAGTGCTGATATCCCACACCTTGTGACTCTCGGGTTTTGCGAGTGGTTTCTGAAGCTGCCTGAGGCTGTGACCTTGTGCGCTGGCTCCCTTTGCTCTGACCATGATGCAGCTCCCTCCACTGAGGCTGGGTATTGCCAGGTAGAGCTGCTGACCGCGGGCGGGGAGCTGCTGGGTCGGCAGTTTCTGAGTAATGTAGTGCATTTGAAGGGCTGGGTACGCAGACACCTGGTTTGGTGATTTCTTCAACGCAGGAGAAGCGGAGCCTCTGCTGTGAGGGGTGCCTTGCCTGCCACCCGCTCTCTGGCGTGGGCTCTCCCCAGGGCCCGCCCCGCTTCCAGCACACCCCAGCAGGCTTTCCTCTCTCACCTCTCCTTTCCTGCCCCTTGGAGGGCTCCTGTTCATTTTTGCTTTACAAAACCCAGCCGGGCACAGTGGCTCATGACTGTAATCCCAGCACTTTGAGAGGCTGAGGCAGATCCTCAGGTGGATCATCTGAGGTCAAGGGTTTGAGGCCAGCCTGGCCAACATGGTGAAACCCTGTCTTAAGTGAAAAAAAAAAAAAAAATCAGGTCAGGTGCAATGGTTCACGCCTGTAATCTTAGCACGTTGGGAGGCTGAGGCGGGCGGATCACCTGAGGTCAGGAGTTTGACACCAGCTTGGCCAACATGGTGAAACCCAGTCTTTACTAAAAATACAAAACTTAGCTGGGCATGGTGGTGGGCGCCTGTAATCCCAGCTACCTGGGAGACTGAGGCAGGAGAATCACTTGAACCCAGGAGGCAGAGGATGCAGTGAGCTGAGATCGTACCATTGCACTCCAGCCTATGATAGAGTGAGACTCCGTCTCAAAAAAAAAAAAAAAAAACCCAGCAAAAAACCCCCAAAGCCCTACATGCTGTCCCTGAGGGTCTCCACTCCTCCCCTGGCCTCAGCCTCCACCTCTGTTCTTATTACACCCACTCTCTGCTTAGGTTTCAGTTCTGTTCTGAACCCATTTGGGTGTCCCAGGAGCCCCTGACTCACTGCGTGTCCAGAAAGAGCACCTTATCATCTGCCCCTCGCAAAGCCCCTCCTCCTCCATCAGTATCCCGGCTGAAGCGTCAGTCGTCCTGTTTTCTGAAACCCCAGTCTCTTGGTGTGTTTGGCCCTTGGCCCCTCCTTTCCTTTCTTAATTTTGCCTTCGAAGTGCCTTATGACTCTGACTGTTTTGTGTCATTTCTGTGGCTGTGAGCGCCGTAGAGTGCAGCGCCCCTTGGCCCCATTTCATTCTTCCAGAGTCCTCTCCTTTCCAGCGCGCGGTTCTCTCTGCTGCTCACAGAGTCAGTCCTCCAGCAAAGCCCTGCAGGTCACGGGCACCCCGCCTCAAGCCCCTTGGCTTCCTCCCTTTGCCCCCCAGCCTCACTCTGCACAGCGCCGGCACTGTTTCCTGTGTGTGTGTGTGACCTGTCTCAGGTATGCAGCATTCTCCTGTAACTGGCTCAGGTGTTGAAACTTCAATGGACTTGTTTCAGAAGGCACCTTTATGTCACTACCATAAAAGGAAAATCAGGGTGGCCTGCCACAAAGAGGGTCTCTGTTGAAGCTCAGTAAGTGACTGTTACAGTGAAGAGCACTCCAGGTGCTCTTGGGGGCCAGCCGGGGTGCTTGTGCCCTCTCTGGGAAGCCATGGGCAGGGGGAGCTCTCTCCAGGGGGCTCCTTTTGTTCCTCAGAGGCAGCGTAGCACCGTGGTTCGGGTGTAGACCCTGGGGGCCTCGTCCACGCTTCGCTCTGCCACTCTCCAGCATCAGGGCTTTCGGCAACTTCACCTCTCTGGGCCTCATTGTCTCCGTCTGTAGAAGGGGTTAATAGGCCTTGCACAGTGGCTCACGCCTGTAATCCCAGCACTTTGGGAGGCCGAGGCGGGCGGATTACAAGGTCAGGAGTTCGAGACCAACCTGACCAAAATGGTGACATCCCATCTCTACTAAAAATACTAAAATCAGCTGGGCGTGGCGGCGCATGCCTGTAATCCCAGCTACTTGGGAGGCTGAGGCAGGAGAATCACTTGAACCCAGGAGGTGGAGGTTGCAGTGAGCTGAGATCGCGCCACTGCACCCCAGCCTGGCGCCTGGAGACAGAGCGAGGGGTTTAATAATATTTCCTCAACAGATTGTGGCATTAAATGATCGTGTCTGTGGATCACTTCATGCAGTACCCTCACCTTGAGGTCTGTTTGCTGGCATTTGCCCTTCCCCTGCCTTTTTTTTTTTTTTTTTTTAATGGAATCTCGCTCTGTCACCCAGGCTGGAGTGCAGTGGCACGATCTCAGCTTACTGCAATCTCTGCTTCCCAGGTTCAAGGGATTCTCCTGCCTCAGCCTCCCGTATAGCTGGGATTACAGGTGCGCATCGCCATGCCTGGCTAATTTTTTGTATTTTTAGTACAGATGGGCTTTCGCCATGTTGGCCAAACCGGTCTGAAACTCCTGACCTCAGGTGATCTGCCTGCCTCGGCCTCCCACAGTGCTGGGATTACAGGCGTGAGCCCCCATGACCGGCCTGCCCTCCCCTTTTGCGGGCCTGCTCTGCGCCCTCAAGTGATGTGTTGTGTCTCCTGGATGGCATCGGTGACACCAGTGGTCTCTCCGTCATGCTGGTCACCTTCCTCCACATCCTGCCTCTGTGCCTCCCTTCACGTTTCTCTGGCAGGTCAGTGCTGGCCTATTCTCTAGACCTAGATCAGCCGTTGCCTCCTGTCAGATCCCGTAGCTGGTGTCCCAGGGAGAGCCGGCCCTCTCCTCCCTGTGACCTCATGGCACTTGATTCTGCATCTCGTTTTAACCCACCACTCCACTATTCATGTTTGGCACCCGGGTCTCCCACATGGGTGTGCCGGGCCTGCAGGATGGTTTTTGCATTTTCATCTCCTGCCCGAATCATTTTCTCAGAGGCTTATGAATCGCACAGATGCTGCCTCCCATGCTGAGACACCACCCTGGGTCCCTGAGAGCTCAAGCTTAAAACACACAGGAAGACGTTGTCTAGTGTGTCCTCTCCTCGCTCCTGCTGTGGCACTTGGGCTAGGCAGAGCTGGCTTTCTCATTGCAGTGGGAAGGAGCACTGGAATGGGAGTCCAGGATCTCAGGGTGGAGGGCCGGCTCTTGCATTTTCTGACTCTGACCCGAGGCTCACACAGAACTCGGAATCTACGGGCTTGGGTGTAAACCATAAAGCCCGCGTCAGTTCTGAAAGCTGCCTATCCAGAAAGGCTTATGTTCCCAGTGTGAGGATTCGCCCATGTGGGTAGATTGCTCCATTGCACTGAGACTGGTGCGTGAGGACGAGGCCCAGACCCCCCGACAGGAGGCTGCAGAGCTTCTCCAGGTGGTCTGCCCAGAGGGTCCTGTTCCTCCTGGCTCCTGCCCTTTCTTGTAGCCCTGGCCCAGTTTAGGACTTCAGGTCCTCTAGGGAAGGACAGCACTGTCCTCATCCAGTGCACCCAGAGAGCAGCTGGAGCATCTTCTGAAGCTGCAGCCACAGAGTCTGGCCCAGGCCTCCCATTGTGCCCACCTGCAGCCTCATCGTGCACAGGGTGTGGCCTGCAGCAGAGACTCCAGCCCGCACAGCTCCTGCACGGCAGGCCTCCTGCTCTCCAGCTGCTCCTTGTAGGGGACCTGGAGCCCCCTTTGACCCCCTCCCGCTTCTGTCCCCTCACTTGAGGGCCCTGGCACTTTATAAACAGGTGTCCATAAGCCAGTTGTACTTCCTGACACCTTCCTCCTGGAGACTTATTTTTTTTTGAGATGGAGTCTCGCTCTGTTGCCCAGGTTGGAGTGCGGTGGTGCGATCTCGGTTCACTGCAGTCTCTGCCTCCCAGGTTCAAGCAATTTCTGGCTAATTTTTGTTTTGTGTGTGTTTTTTTTTGAGACGTAGTCTTGCTCTGTTACCCAGGCTAGAGTGCAGTGGTGCTATCTCGGCTCACTGCAACCTCTGCCTCCTGGGTTCAAGTGATTCTCTTGCCTCAGCCTCCTGAGTAGCTGGGATTACAGGTGCCCGCCACCACGCCCGGCTAATTTTTATATTTTTAGTAGAGATGCAGTTTCACCACGTCGGTCAGGCTGGTCTCGAACTCCTGGCCTCAGGTGATCTGCCTGCTTCGACCTCCTGAAGTGCTGGGATTACAGGCATGAGCCACTGCCACTGTGCCCGGCCTTAATTTTTGTCTTTTCTTTTCTTTTTTTTTTTTTGAGATGGAGTCTTGCTCTTTTCACCCCAGCTGGAGTGCAGTGGCACAGTCTTGGCTCACTGCAACCTCTGACTCCCGGGTTCAAGCAATTCTCCTTCCTCAGCTTCCCGAGTAGCTGGGACTACAGGCGCACACCACCACACCCAGCTAATTTTCGTATTTTTAGTAGAGATGGGGTTTCACTATGTTGGCCTGGATAGTCTCGATCTCTTGACCTTGTGATCCATCTGCCTTGGCCTCCCAAAGTGTTGGGATAACAGGTGTGAACCACTGCACCTGGCCAATTTTTGTCTTTTTATTAGAGATGGGGTTTCACGATGTCGGTCAGGCTGGTCTCAAACTCCTGGCCTCAGGTCATCCACCCGTCTCAGCCTCCCAAAGTGCTGGGATTACAAGTGTGAACCACTGTGCCTGGCCAATTTTTGTCTTTTTATTAGAAAAGGGGTTTCACCATGTTGGTCAGGCTGGTCTCAAACTCCTGGCCTCAGGTGATCAACCTGCCTCAGCCTCCCAAAGTGCTGGGATGACAGGCCTGAGCCACCATGCCTGGCCCCTCTTGGAGTCTTGCTGCTCACTTCCCACAAACCTGGCCTGAAGTGATTGGAAAAGGGACCTCTTCCTTGGAGAGGAGAAGAGAGGCTGCTGTGGGATGTGGGTGCTCCTCGGCTCTCCTGTGTGCCTGTCTGCATACCGAGGCTGTTGGATGGCATCTGACACTCTCTCCTACAGCGGCTGCTCTCTGTGTCTGTGAACCCTGGGATTGAATTAGGGGTGGGAATTGCCATTTTGCATTTTCTGCAGAGTCTTTTTTTTTGAGACGGGGTCCCGCTCTGTCATCCATGCTGGAGTGCCGTGACATCATCACAGCTCACTGTAGCCTTGATCTCCTTGGCTCAAGTGATCCTCCCATCTTAGCCTCTGGAATAGCCAGCCCTCTCTTCCCTGGGACCTCAAGGCACTTGATTCTGCATCTGGACTGTAGGCATGCACCTGGCTAACGTCTAAATTTTTTATAGAGATGGGGTTTCACCATGTTGTGCAGGCTGGTCTCGAACTCATGGGCTCAAGCAGTCCTCCTACCTTGGCGTCCCAAAGTTCTGGGATTACGGGCGTGAGCCACCTTGCCCGGTCATCTGGGGTCTAGAGTCAGTGCTTCAAATTTCTGGAATCCACTTAGAGCGTGTGCTGGCATGGGCTGTGACCCCAAGGTCAGCCCTGCCGGGTGTGAACAGGTGCGCAACACCTGCTCCTTCTCAAGCCACCCACTCACTCCACCTGTTGGAGCCTTTGGTTCCTGAACCCATTGCCCTCTTCCCTCCCCCACACTCTGCTAGGTCTGCTGGGCTCAAGCCGTTTCTCCCTTCCACACTGGCCCCAGCACAGGCGTGAGGGTCATCGGTGTCCTCATCTCCATGTCTGTCCCCTTGGGGCTTGGAATCGAGCCATGTGCATACACCCAGGGCCTGGTGTGTCCCGCCGCTCGCATGTCCCTGCCTCCCAGCTTAGCAGCCACAGTATGTGGGGTGGCGAGTGCCCAGATCTGAAGGTGTCCCTGCCCCTGTCCACTCCTGATAAGCTTTCTGCCTCAGCCCCTCCTCCTCTGTGCCCATCGTCCAGTTGACCTGAGCCTTGTCAGCAACCACCACCCTGACAAGGCGACAGCTATTGTGTTTTGCTGTGTACCAGGCACTGTGCTAACTGCTTCCTGGACCTTATTCATAACACCCGGCGAGGTAGGTAGTAGTTATGCCATTTTTCAGGTGAGGAAGCTGAGGCACGGAGAGGTGAGATAACTGACCACGTATCGAACCTGGAGTGGTGCTGGAGTATTGATTAGCAGGAGTAGTGATTAGCAACGGCATCCCACTGCCCTCTCCCTGCAGCCCCTGGCAACCACTCACCACCATTCTGTCTGTGGATTTGCCTGTTGTTGGAAATAGATGCTCAGTGCTGCAAAGAAAAATTAGCATTGAGACAAAGGATTTTTTAGCAACACAGTTTTTACTTCCTGGACTGCAGGAAGGGTAACCTCACTAGGGCATCATGCCACGAGCGTACAGTGAACAAAGGAAAACCCACAAATTGATCCCTTATGCATTTGGGGTCGTCTTTACTGCTGTGTCTGATCTCCATTGGTTGGAGCCAGACCTCACAATCTAAACTAAAACCCGACTGGCCGACAACTTAAAACTTTTCTAAACAGGTAAAAGCAGTGGTGAGCTGGGACATGCCTGTGAGCAGTACAGCACAGATCTCTTGGTGAAAGTACAAGGACATAGAATGTACACGTACCTTTAAGCATGGCATGTCTAGCAGCGACATAGGATAGGGCTTCACAACGTTATTAGCGCACTTATGATTTATTCTTTAACAAGAAAGGGAACTTTCAAAAGGAACTTTTCTGCTTTCCCCACCTGGCGTGTGCATTTCATGGGTGTGGAATCACACCCATGTGGCCTTTGTGCCCGGCTGCTTGCGCTTGGCATCGTGCTTTCTAGGTGCACCATGCTGTCGCGTGCATGAGTGCCCCATCCCTTTTCTCTCTGTTGTCCTTAGAGTCAATGCTATCCTTGTTTATTTTATTTTTATTTTTGAAAATGAATTATTTTTACTTCATTTCCTTTTATGGTGAACAATACCCCGCGGTGCGGAGCAGCCGAATTTTATTTATCCGTTCGTTGGTGGGGGACTCGGATCGCCCCCTCTTTTGGCCATTCTGAGTCGTCTTTCTTGTTCCTTTTGGTCTGGTTTTCCCAAGAAGCTCTTTGCCGTGCCCCGCTGTCTGTGTTCCTCTAGCTTGGCTATTTGGAAAGCAAGAGAAAGCGTAGCTGAGCGTGGGTGGGTGGCTGGGAGCGGGCGTGGGGAGGGTGCAGGAAAGGGGAGAACCCCGTGTGGAGGGGGCCTCAGACCTGGCCCCGGAGCCATCTGCTGCTAGATGGGTGTTTTTCCTGTGGTTGATGATTAACCGATGGTTATGATCCTGGGAGTAGATCCCCAGGCTAGAACTGGTGCTCATTTGAGATGTCAGAAATGTTTTCCAAGGCAGTTAAACAGCCCTGGACCCCTGCTTCTGTGTGTCTGCTTGGAGACCAGATCACCATTTTATGAGTTATAATCATCATCATCGTCATCACCGCTGTCTACACTTATGTAGGCCGTCACGTTTTATTTCACAGCTGTTATGTTTTAAATTACTTAATTATTTTGAGATGGAGTTTCTTTCGCTCTTCTTGCCCAGGCTGGCGTGTAATGGCGCAACCTCGGCTCACTGCAACCTCCCTATCCTGGGTTCAAGTGATTCTCCTGCCTCACCCTCCCGAGTAGCTGGGACCACAGGCACTTGCCAGCACACCCCTCTAATTTTTTGTATTTTTAGTAGAGATGAGGTTTCATCATGTTGGGCAGGCTAGTCTCGAACTCCTGACCTCAGGTGATCTACCCGCCTTGGCCTCCCAAAGTGCTGGGATTACAGGCGTGAGTCACCTCATCCGGCCCCAGCTGTTATTTTTAATTCCTCGGTACATTATACTCTTATCTTTGCAGATGAAGGAAACAAGACGCAGCGAGGTGATTTAACCAGGACCTCACAGCTGGGTAGCAGGCAGAGCCAAACTGGAACCCAGGAATCGCTTGATTCCGGGAGTGGGGTACTCTGCGTAGCCGTGTGTGAGACGTGGCGGCTGCAGTGACCTCGAGATGGTCTGGGGCAGAGCCCTCCGAGGGTGGAGGTGAGGACCCTGCCGGCCTGGGTGCTGTCACAGGGGCTCCCCCTAGGGTCTGTCTAGTTCCCTCTGGGTGACCATGCCCTTTGACTTCTCAGCTTCCACTCAGGACCCTTTGACTATTTCCTCCTGAGATTTGCATTTGACCAAAGCTGGCTAGGACATGTCCTGGTCTCCCTGAGCCCTCCCATCTACCCCAGAATCTCCCGTGCTTCTGGGGAAAGAATCCCAGAGCAGGGAACCTCAGCGCCATCTGAGAACGGGCAGTACCTCCAGGACTCCCCCGGGTAGCAGAGACTCTCTGACCTGGCCCTCCGGCCTGCCCTTGTCCCCCTTCTCTTTCATCCGAGTGCATCTTCCTCCGGCGTCTCTCCACCCTTTCTCCCTTCTCTGCTTTCCAAGCTGTCTCCATCTTCAACCTCCTCTTGTGGGTCCCTGTGGGTCCCTGTGTGGGTCTGGGACCCCACGTCCTTAGAGCTGCATGTGGGTGTGGGGCTGGGTTGCTTGAGGGGTAGTTTTCAGTCTCAATGCCGTGACAGGTGGCAAGATAAAGCCCTGTGGGTCACAAGGAAGTTGTCACCTGGGCTAAGGATTTACCTTTTGCTTCTCATCAGAGCACATCCAAGGTTGTCCCTTGATAGAATCACATCACTTTCACCTCCTCATGTGTGATATGTTTGCCTGAGTGGGAGAGAAAGGGATAGAATTGCACCAAACACCGTGTCACTTACTCTATCTTATCTTGGTGCCAGCTGGTAGCTGGGCTGGGCTGTGCCTGGCTGTCCTTGGGAGGGTGGCTCATGTGTAAATGTCATTGTCCTGAGGCAGGACAAGGCTGAGCACAGCTGATCAGTGCAGGGGTGGCGAGGCAGAAGCAGGAGTTAGTTCATCTTCGTTGTTTTTGGCTCTCTAGGCCAAGGCTGGAACCTGGGGCTTGGGCACTGCCTTCATTTCCTAGGGTGTCCGTTACCAAGGACCACAGATGGCTTAAAGCCACAGACATTTATTGTTTCAGCTCTGGAGGCCAGAAGTCCAAAATCAAGGTGTCGGCAGGGCCGTGCCCCCTCTGAACGCTCTAGGGAGGAACCTTCCTCGCCTCTTCCAAGCTCTGGTGGGGTCCGCAGGCCTCAGCACGCCCTGGCTTGCAGCCGAATCGCTCCTGTGTCTGCTGCCATTGTCATAGGCGTTCTCACGTCATGGATGTGTCTTCATATTGTTGCCTTCCCTTCTTTTTTCTTTTTTTGAGACCCAAGCTGTAGTGCAGTGGCATGATCTCGGCTTACTGCAACCTCCGCCTCCCAGGTTCAGGTGATTCTCCTGCCTCAGCCTCCCAAGTACCTGGGATTACAGGTGCCCGCCACCACGCCCAGGTGATTTTTGTATATTTAGTAGAGACAGGGTTTCACCATGTTGGCCAGGCTGGTCTCGAAATTCAGGTGATCTGCCCGCCTCCCAAAGTGCTGGGATTACAGGCGGGAGCCACTGCGCCCAGCCTGCCTTCCCTTCTTATAAAGATACTGGTCCTATTAAATTAAGGACCATCCTAACGACCTCATCTTAACTTGATTATATCTGTAACGATCCGATTTTCAATAAGGTTATATTCACAGGTACTGGGGGTTAGAACTTCAGTATATCTTTTTAGGGGGACACAGCTCAATAAGTAACAGGCAGTTAGCTCTTCAACTAGAAGGAGGGCTGGAGTCAAGAGTGAGAATGGTATAGTGTGACCCTTGTCCCCTGTGGGTGCTACTTGAAGCCATCTGTACACCAAGGCAGGGTAGATCCTACCTTGTGACCGAGAGCCTGTGTATAGTGCTGATGTTTTAAATTTATTTAATTTATTTTATTTTTTTGAGATGGAGTCTTGCTCTGTTGCCCAGGCTGGAGTGCAGTGGCATGATCTTGGTTCACTGCAACCTCTGCCCCCCGAGATCAAGCGATTCTCCTGTCTCAGCCTCCCAAGTAGCTGGAATTACAGGCATGCGCCACCATGCTCAGTTAGTATTTGTATTTTTAGTAGAGACGGGGTTTTGCCATGTTGGCCAGGCTGGTCTCGAACTCCTGACCTCAAGTGATCTACCCACCTTGGCCTCCCAAAGTGCTGGGACGACAGGTGTGAGCCACTGTAACAGGTCCTGTTCTGATGTTTTTGAGGGTGGCAGTCATGCCTCCTGCCTACCCTGGCACCCCCTCTAGCATTTCGGCCACAGCATTCGAGCCTGCATGACGCTGGTCACCACTGATGCTCATGTCTGCTCTAGCGCCTTTGAAGCTCCCAGGCGTCGTTTGGGAAATCCTTCTGGTCAGAAGCTGCCTTGTGCTCCAGTTCGAGAGTCCTTCCTGCCTCTAGAGCATCCCGTGACTGGTTAGGTTAAACCAGCTCTGCCCTCCTCTAGACTGTGTGTGCCTGGAGAGCCAGGGCTGCTGTCCATCAAGGTGCCTTCGAGCCGTCTCCAGGGGTCCTCTGCTAAGCCCAGAGTGGCCTATCGAATCTTGTTGGGGGCTTGCTTTACTTCCCTCCCTGTGTGCTTTTCCTCACCAGGCCCCCAGCCTCACAGGGGAGCTGGCCTCATCCTCACCGTGGGCCCAGGGTGACCCGAGGGTGATGCCGTCCTGCATGATTATTCTTCCTTTCCCCCATCATGGCTCTCCGGGGCCAGGACCACGGAGGAGGAACTGTGGTTGCTGGGGAGAGGGCCAAGTGGCAGGACGAGGTGAGCCTGTGATGGACCCAGCTCTGTCGTGTGCACAGGCAGGCAGGTCCGGCAGAGCAGCCAGGCTGGACCCCGCAGTGCTAACGTCCAGGATTGTGCATGGACAGAGGCTGGTGGCTCTAGCTGAGAGGGGGCAGGAGCTGGAGCCTTCCTCTGCGTGTGTGTGTGATTGTGAGCACACACCTCTGTGCTGTCTCGGCCCCGCTGGTGTCTTGAGCCAGTTACAGTCTGGATCAGGTGCGAGGCCCCTCCTCCAGCCGGCAAAGCTTACATCACCAAGATCCGGGAAGAAAGGAGGAGGAAGGCAGATGGGGGAGCAGGAGACAGGGATTGCCAGGTTCAGGTTAATGGCGCTGAGTGAAGCCTCTGCCAAGCCAGGCGGTCCCTGGACCCCTTATCTCGCTCCCTAGCTGGCCATGGGGAGGGGTAGTCAATGGCAGGGGCCGGCAGGGGTACACATGGGCCTGTGGGCCTCGCCTTGGAAGTGTTCTCAGCCTGGTCCTGCCCCGTGGGCAGGCAGGATGGTCTGGGCCCCTGCAAAGCTGGAGGGCCGGGCTCTGTAGGGAGGGTGGGTTTCTGTTGTGAGGAAGATGTGGGGTTGGAACTGTGGCTTCTCTGGCAGGACTTAGGCTGAGAAAATGTGCCGAAGCGTTCTCTGGAGTTGGCAGCGGGGGTGCTTTGGCCATTTACGTGGGACCAGTGCGGGGGGGGGGGTGGTTGGGCTGACTCAGAGGCTTCACAGCAGGTTCTAGAGGAGAAAACACTTGAAAAGTTGGGGGCTTTGAATGCTCCGCCTGGCCCTCTTCAGCTTTTGATAGAGGTCTCCCAGCCCGTTTGTCCCCTCCTGGGTGCAGCCAGGGCTTGTCTGGGACACTGGAGTCCCTCACCCGGGGATTCCCCAGGCTCTGCCCAGCTGGCCGTGTTGTGCAGCCGTTGCTTTGAGGGCTGATCCCATGCCAAACCATCTGCCTGGTGATGGGACCACAAACAGCACTCCCTGGTCACCAGCGAGGGCCAGATGGAAAGTGGGGAGTGTGTGAGCACGGCAAACTTGTCGCAGCCACGTTGCCATGGTGACACGCTCTGTTTAGCTGCCTCTCCACCGTCCCAGCCCACATGGACTAAATTCAGTTTTACCTGCAGATGCACGGCAGGCAGGCCGTCTCCCTAGGTCAGCTCTTCAGCTAGGGTGTGTGTGTGTGTGTGCGCGCACGCGTGTGCACAGGGGCCCAAGGGGGAATGAATCCCCATTTTTCCCCTCCTCTCCTCCCACCCAGCCCCAGTCCTGGGTCTCTTTAGCCCCGTGGTTGTCAGACTTCGATGTGCAGCAGAATCAGCTGTAGAGCTCATTAGCACACGGATTCCTGTGCTTATCGCTGGAGAGTCTGGCATGCACCTGGGAATCTGCATTTCTAACGAGTTCCCAGAAGACGCTGGTGGTCCAGGGACCATACTTAGAATAGCACTGCCTTAGATTTTGGTACATCCAGAGTAAAGAAAATGCTCCCACCTGCGGTTTCTGCCTTGTGTTTTTTTTTTTTTTTTAAGAGTTTCATTCTTGTTGTTCAGGCTGGAGTGCAATGGCATGATCTCAGCTCACTGCAACTGCCGCCTCCCAGGGTCAAATGATTTCTCCTGCCTGAGCCTCCCAAGTAGCTGAGATTAACGGCACACACCACCATGCCCGTCTAGTTTTTGTATTTTTAGTAGAGACAGGGTTTCACCATGTTGGCCAGGCTGTTCTCGAGCTCCTGACCTCAGGTGATCTGCCTGCTTTGACCTCCCAAAGTGCTGGGATTACAGGCGTGAGCCACCCCTCCCAGCCTGTATTGTATGTTAAACTGTGTCCCAGAGCCCAGGAAAGGAGAGAAGGGAAGGCTCAGGCAGGTCCTTACTCACCTCTTTTCTGTTCTTTGGCCTCTTCACAGGAAGCAGGATCTGGCCAGCAGCTCAGATGTGACCCTCCCAGACCGGCCACTGTCCCCGCCTCTCACGGCACCCCCCACCATGAAGGTAAGAGGCTTAGATTCAGGAAGGCAGGAAGGGGAGCCTGTGGGGAAGTCTTGGGGCCTTGCTATGGCTTTGGCTCCAGGCCCAGCGGCTCCCATCGCAGGGGGACTGTGGAGTGTCCTGACACCTCGGAGGAGGTGTCCAGTTAAGCTCCAGTGCAGGAGGAAGTGTGACAAGAGACTCGGGTGTCCGTGTCGAGGGGCAGTGAGGACATTGACTGGGACTGAAATTGGGTTGGCAGAACTCTTGGTGGAGTTTGGGAACGAGGGGCCCAGCCAGGAGGAAATTGGGGGACAGAAGGCAGCTGCCCAGAAGGACTGCCCAGGGCTGGGCGGTGGCCCTCCTGTGACTTGAAGGGCACTTGCCTGCTGGTCTGCCAGCCTCTGGCTGGCCCTGTTCACGCCAGGTCCTGTGGAAGGGTTGGCTGGAGGTTCAGGTCCGGGCGGTGGTTATTTTCCTATCAGCACTTCCTTTATAAGCCTTTTTCCTGGGGAGACCGCAGTCCAGGCCACTAGGCCCAGGACCTTCTCACTCCTGGACGGGAGCCGAGGGAGCAGTGCCCTTCTGCTCCCATGACCTTCCCCTGTCATTTTCAGTCTGATGCCATGCAGGCCTGAGCTGATCCTCGGGGAAGACTTTGGGCTCAGCCAGTGTTCCTGCAAAGGCTGGCATGCATGCTCTCCTCCCTCCCTCCCTTCCTTTTCACACTTTGTGGGGTGAGTGAGGACTCGCACTGAGCAAGTCACCTGCCTCCTGAGTCATCTGAGGGGACATCCAGGCCAGCTCCTCTCTGTGTCCTGGGGTGTGCTCTGAGTGGCTCATAGGGAGGTAATTGGGCATCACGTCTTCACTGCTCCGCATCACCCCTCCTCTTCCCTGAACCTAACCTTTTTCAAGAGGACACCTCATAGGAAGCAGATAAAACCCACCCATCTTCCTGTTGTTGTCCCATATCCGATGCCTGTCATGCACAGAGCCATGCAGTATGCACTGAGGAGCCTATGTGTAGAGGGGTAGCCAGAGCCTGCCCTGGGTGGGTTAAGAGGTCAGTGGTGGGCGAGGGGCAGGACAGGGTGCAGGGCTGACCAAGGACAGGGGCCATGGAAGCCAGACCACCTTCACTAGCCTAGTGCCTGCCCCAGCACCCAGCTCAGGTTGTGCTGGGCTAGCTCATTTGCACAGGATAATGCTAAGAAGCCTGTCACCATTCCGAGTGTCCCCTTGGTGTACAAAGGTGGCTGTGGGATGCTTGTCTCTGTCCTCACGGATAGCAGGAGTTTGCAGAGAGAACTCTGACAGTCTGCTAGGAGGAGTCCCTCAATTCTCTTGGCAGACTTTACTCACTCATGTAGTCATTTAATTCATTCAACACTCAGTATTTATTTGAATTTTATATTAGTTAGGACTCCTGGTTGTAAATGACAGAAACGTAACTCCCTTTGGCTTAAAAGGGAACATTTTGCCTAATTGCAAGCATAGACGGCAGGCATGATTGCATCTGCGAAATCGGTCTCATTCCTTCTCTCTTCTGTGTTGGTTTCATTCTTTGTCAAGCTCTGTCTTTGTGACAGCAGGATGGTAGTAGCATCTGTCCTGCGAAGTAACCCCAGTGCAAAGAAAAGTATTTTTTCCCCCAGTAGTTCCAACAAAGTCCTAGGGAAGAAGTTTATTGGCTGGCTTAGGTCACATGTTTGTCCCTGAACCAATCACCATGACCAGAGAGAGGAAAGGCTCTGATTGGCCAGACCTGGGTCTCATGACCACCAACCTAAACCGTGAGAACTGGGAATTGGGGAGCGTTAGCTCCTAAAGGAAAATTGAAGTGTTACCATGAGAAGAAGGGGACACGGATGCCGGGCAGGCCAGACCCAGAGCTTTCCACCACCCCACGTCTGCCAGGCCCAGTGCTGGGTTCTGGGGACCTTGTAGGTAAACAAGATACTGTGGTGAGCCTGTAGTCTAACTAGGGAGCCAAACGTTGAAAAATAATGTCAGGAATGAGGGGTAGACCGTTAAACATCATGAATGTTCTTTTTTCTTTTCTTTCTTTTTTTTGAGATGCAGTCTTGCTCTGTTGCTCAGGCTGGAGTGCAATGGCACGATTTTGGCTCACTGCAACCTTCACTTCCTCGGTTTAAGCAATTCTCCTGCCTCAGCCTCCCAAGTTGCTGGGATTGCAGGCACCTGCCACCACACCCAGCTAGTATTTTGTATTTTTAGTAGAGACGGGGTTTCAAAACGTGGTGAATGTTCTAAAGGAGCAGCGCAGCATCGCTCAGGAGGAATGTAAGGTTAGGAGGTAGGGAGACTCTAACCTAGTCTCAGAGAAGGGTCAGGTAGTGCTTTTTTTTTTTTTTTTTTGAGATGAAATATCACTCAACCGCCCAGGCTGGAGTGTAGTGGTGCAATCTCGGCTCACTGCAACCTCTGTATCCCTGGTTCAAGCGATTCTCCCGTCTCAGCCTCCCGAGTAGCTGGAATTACAGGCACCCACCATCATGCCCAACTAATTTTTCTTTTTTTAGTTAGAGATGGAGTTTCACCATATGTTGGCCAGGCTGGTCTTGAACTCCTGTCCTCAAGTGATCTGCCTGCCTCGGCCTCCCGAAGTGCTGGGATTACAGGTGTGAGCCACCACGCCTGGCTGCAGGTAGGGCTATTTTTAGGAAATGATGTTTAAGCTGAGCCCTGAAAATCGGGTAGGCGCCAGTTAGGCTAAGGTGGAGTCTGGGTGGAGGAGAGTGTTCTAGATTCTTGCTATTCAAAGTGAGGCCAAGGGACCAGCAACATCAGTGTCATTTGTGAGCTTTTTAGAAATGCACAGTCTCAGGTTCCCCCCCAGACCTCTAATCAGAGTCAGCATTGTACCATCATTTTCAGTGACTGGTATATACACAACAGCCTGAGAAGCACTGCTGTGGGCCTCTGCACCTTCACTCAGGCAGCCGAGAGAAGGAACCAGAAGGAGAGCAGAATGGCTGGCACAGCCAGAGTTAGTGTTGGAGAGGCTGGGCATGTAGGCAGGGACCAGATCCAGCAGATACTTGGACACTTTGCTGAAGATTTTAGAGTTTCTTCCTGGTTAGGAGCACTGGAGTCATTAAAGATGTTAGCCAGAGGATTCAGATGAGACTTTTGGAAAAATCACGCGGCTGTCATATGGCAAATGCATGGCAGGGAACAGAGTGGAGGGATGATGCGCTGAGGCCGCTGCAGGACCCAGAGGAGAGGACGGAAGCCTGACTTGGAGAGCTGGGGGGAGGTTGTTGAGAAGTGGTTGGAGCTCAGATTGTGCAGGTGGTAAATTGTTGAGATATGAGGATTTGGGGAGAAGAAGGCAGTGGGAATGTCTCCCAGGTTTGAGGCCACCAGATACATGGTACAGCCATTCTCTGAGATAAGGGTGGTGCAGGAAGGAGGGTGAGGACTCAGTTCTTCTTTTTTTAAATTAAAAAAAATATGTTTTTAGGGACAGGCTCATGCTCTGTCACTCAGGCTGGAGTATAGTGGCTCATTCCTAGGTCACTGCAACCTCCAACTCCTGGGCTCAAGGGATCCTCCCATCTTAGCCTCCCAAGTAGCTGGGAATATAGGCACATGCCACTACGCCCAGCTAATTAAAAAGCTTTCTGTAGAGACGAGGTCTTGCTGTGTTGCCCAGGCTGGTCTCAGACTCTTGGGTTCAAGCCATCCTCCTGCCTTGACCTCCCAAAGTGCTGGGATTACAGGTGTGAGCCACCGTGCCTTGTCGAGGGGTCAGTTCTAAGCACTGAGCTGGACATGCCTGAGGCTCAGAAGAAGATTCTGGGCTGGAGGTGAAAATCTGGGAGCCCTTCTCTTAGAGAAGGGAATTGAAGTGTTGGGGTGAGTGAACTCTCCAGGGAGAGGATGGAGTGAGAAGAGAGGTTCCGGGGTGGCACCTCAAACGAACCCCTCAGGTAAAGGCTGGAGCTGGGGTCTCTGGAGAAGGCAGGGCTAAGACATGGAGAGAGGAGCCTTTCACGGCGGTGGGACGGGCAGCGGAGAGGAGCCTTTCACGGCGGCGGGACGGGCTGTGTCTCTGGCTGCGGCTGAGAGGCCAGGTACAGTGCAGAGTGCACAGTGATCACTGGGCTCCGTGGCCTGGCGGTTGCTGGGGATGTCACTCACATCAGTCCTAGGGAGGGCTGGGATGGACAGCAGACAGCCGCGTGTTGAGGAGTGACTGGAGATAGTGAGAGTCAGAGGGTGGAGACAGTGAGAGTCAGAGGGTAGAGACGGTACTCATGAAGTGGGGAGACTTGAGTGCCAGGACATGTGGAAAGAGGGGAGTAAGGCAGGGGTGCTCAGGAATCTGGACCACAGCAGGGATTATTTTTAACGTATTCTTTCAAAAAACGATGTATGAGCATCCGCCGGGTGCAGCCCCGGCTGCATTCATCCTGTCACGGCTGTTGGGAGGGGCCTCAGGCAGCCTCAGGGAAAACTCAGCAGCCCACAGTCAGCAGATGCCCTCGCTCCTCCTCCTTGGGTTCTGTCCTCCTCTTTGAGCTCAGCGCAGGAATTTCCCGGCCTGTGACTTTACTGCCCAGACCCCAAGCGCAGAGTCAGAGCTGGGAGTAGAGGAAGAGGTGAGGGATTGTCCTGGGGACCCAGACTGGGTGGGGGTTCTTCTGTGGTTGGTGTTGGGGCTCAGTGCATGTGGTTTGCCTGACCGAGGGCTCTCTTTGTGTCTGTCATTTGGGTTCATTCTGTGGCTCAGATAGGCTGTGGCCGCAGTTAGGAGTCTGTCTATAGCTAGGACGTTTTTCTCTTTGTGTGAAAGCTAACCACCCGTAAAGGATTTAATACCACACTCCTCCCCTTATACCAACCTGCTCCCCACAGGAGTGTTCCATCCCAAAAGTGATGACAGGGGCCAAATAACTCTTTCCCTACTTTGAGTTCCTTGAGCACAGTGACTGTGTCCTATTCTTTGGGTTCCCAGGCCCTGGCTTAGGGTGGGGACCCGGGGCTTGCTTATGGTTGCTGACTGTAAGGGACCTCTCGGTCAGAGGAGCTTGTTCGGGTTCAGATCCTCCACTCCTCTGGTTTTGGCTGGATCTTACATCCCAGCAGACCTGGGCCCCACCTGCCATGTCCCTGTCCTAGGGTGACCTGCTTGGTTGACACCTCCCAGGTTATTCTAGCACACTGAGGTCAGAGACGCCCTGGTGGAGGCTGGCCTCTCTCTGAGAGTCCCTGGCCCTGGGGGTTCGTGAATCAGTGCTGTGTTCTTTAAGCTTTGGGCAGTGGGAGCAGGCCTCACCTGGTTCTCTTGGCAGTTCAGGCTCAAGGAGGGTGTGGCAAGGGTACCCCTTTGTTTGATTAGCTTGGGAGTCATAGAAGGTTAGGGATGGATCCATTTCCTTTCTAGGTAAACCAGAAGCCCTGAGGTAGGAAATGAGTCTCCCAGGGCTCCACTGAAGATAGCTGTGTTCCCCCTCTAGTCAACAGCATAAGTTAAATTCTTTTTATCTTTATTTTTGGAGACAGAGTTTCACTTTGTCACCCAGGCTGGAGTGCAGTGGTGGGATCTCGGCTCACTGCAACCTGCGCCTCGCGGGCTCAATCAAGTCTCTGCCTCAGCCTCGCAAGTAGCTGGGATTACAGGCACGTGCCACCACGCCCGGCTAGTTTTTGTACTTTTAGTAGAGATGGGATTTCACCATGTTGGCCAGGCTGGTCTCAAACTCGTGACCTCAGGTGTTCCGCCCGCCTCGGCCTCCCAAAGTGCTGGGATTACGGGCATCAGCCACCGTGCCGTGCTCATAAGTTAAATTCTAAGACCCAAACTAGTTTTGGTCAAGTGCTCGGCTCATCTCATGCTTGTGGGTCAGAGAGGGCCCCTCCTCCTGTAGCTCTCCCACTGGGAAGGGCTGGCTGGAGCAGTAGCTGGCTTCCAGCCTCGGCGTCTCCCCCGCCTCCCCCGGGATCCCCACCCTCACTGGCATGCCTGCTGCAACTGGACCTCTACGCACCCTCCCCCACCTCTTTGCTGCTTGTTTTTCAAGGTTTTTTTTTTTTTTTTCCTAATATGAAGTTGATAAAAAGCAACCAAAGAGATGCTGACCAGATGGGCTGAATGAGAGCCCAGTTCCCAGCCAGAGCTCAAACTGGCCGGTGCTGGGTGGGCTGGGAGAGGGGCTTGCGGCTGCCTCTGTGGGAATGCTGTGGGTGGTTTCCAGGCCCACATGTTTTTAGGAAGCCGGTTTTCATGCCCAAACGGATCAGCAGGCATTTAGGGACGGCAGACTGTGGGCCCAGAATTGTGCTGGGTCCCCTGGGTCGCCTTGAGGCTACAGTCTCCACTCTCAAAGAACCTGTCTCCAGGGGGCCCTAACTGAGCGGGAGAAACCATATGGCTCAGCAGGTGACAAGGCTCAGATGTGAAAGGTGGCTTCTCCGTGGGGAGGAGAGGAGAGGAAACGCTATGTGGGGAGGTGGTGGGGCAGCCGGAAGGGGCCTTCATGGCGGCGAGCATGGGGGTCGCGCTGATCCCCTGGGACCATAGACAGTAACCTTTCCAGGCTCCGCAAAGTAAAGGGGTTGTTCCTCCTGATTCTCTTGATGGTCATCGTATGTACACAGGGCATTTCATTGAAGTTCAGTGTGCTGGGACTTGACCTGACCTTGTCCCTGGAGCTGCCCCGGGCCCTGAGCTGGTTCAGGCAGCTGTGAGGTGGCCCTTGCTCCACCTTCTCCACCCTTCTTTGTGAAAGTCTGAGTGCAGCGCCTCTCAGACCTTCCCCTTTCCAGAAGCAGGTAATGGAGGCTTGGAGTGCCATTTCAGGGACTAGCAGAGAGTCTCGTTCCTCCCTTGCTCCTTAGCGCGTTGCTCTCCCCGGCCAACGAGTGCCCCCGTCGCCCTCCGTGGTAGATAAGGCGGGTGTGCAGGCTTCCTATGCCGGGGAAGAGAATGGAGATGAGAGGAGCCTTCTCCTTGCTCCTCTCCGTCCCTCTGGGCAGAGCTGGCTGGGTCCCCTCCCGGCCTCCCTCTCAGCCTCCTGGATTGCCCACCTCTCTCCCTGGGGTTGGGGTTGGGTTGGGGGGCTTCTGCTCCAGCTTGTAGCCCTGCCCCAGGCCTGATGTCGTCTCTCTCATTTGCTCCTGGGTCCTGCCTGCTGTCTTCTGTCAGGCTCTGCAGTGAGACTATCCCCCCATCAGGGTTGAGTGACAGTGTCACTCCCCGTCCATCCGCCAGCTTTGGATGGATGAAGGGAGGAGGCATTTGTGGGAGGGTTGATGGGAGCCTTTTGGGACTGGGGCAGGAAGGGCTGAAGGACATCAGCAAGGAGCTTTGGCTTTTCCCTCTTCAAGAAAGCCCTGTACAGGGATAGGAGACACAGACATTTACTCCCCTACTCCTGCTGCTGGAGGAGGCCCTTGCTGACACTCTGTGGTCCTGGGAGAGTCTTCTCTGGTCTCCACATAGACCGCGTTTCTCTTGCCGCTCCGGACCTGGCTGGGACGCAGCGACATCTCCTCAGGAGCCTCTGCCCATTGTCCCCTTGATTGCATCCAGGAGCCAAGGGAAGGTCACGTCTGATTTAAGGCAGGCATGAGGAAGAGCTTATTTGGCTACTGAGGGTGAGGATGCTAACTAGGAGGTTTTAAGAACATGGAGATGTTGGCTGGGCGTGGTGCCACATGCCTGAAATCCCAGCGTTTTGGGAGGCTGAGGCAGGAGAATCCCTTGAGGCCAGGAGTTTGAGACCAGCCTGGGCAACACAGTGAGACCCATTTCTACAAAAAATGACAAAATTAGCTGGGCCTGGTGGCTCATGCCTATAGTCCCAGCTACTCAGGAGGCCAAGATGGGAAGATCAGTTGAGCCCAGGAGATTGAGCTGGCAGTGAGTTATGATGGTGCCACTGCACTCGAGCCTGGGTGACAGAGAAAAACCCTATTTCAAAAAAAGAAAAAGTAAAAAGAACGTGAGGCTGTCTGCACGTGCATCTACCTGCACGAGTCTCCCTCCTCACCTGTGCACACCTGAGCACCTGCGTTTTCTTCCGGATTCTGTTCATGTTTTAAGGCTAACTAGCTTATGCTTCTTGAAAATTACTCTGGGTGTAACTGGATTTTTAAAAAAATTCAGACACGGAAGTGCCTTAGTCTTAATTGCATTGTGTGCTTTGACTAATGGATACACCCACGTGGCCGGTATCCTGATCAAGACACAGGACATTTCTACCACCCCAGAAGGTTCCCACGCCTTACCCAGTCCATCATAATTGACCACTTGAGGAGCAACCAGTGTTCTGATTTTTTTCAAAAAGGAGTTTTGTCTATTCTAGAACTTAATTAATTAATTATTATTTTTTTTGAGATGGAGTCTCGCTGTTGCCCAGGCTGGAGTGCGGCGGTACAACTTCGGCTCACTGCAACCTCCGCCTCCTGGGTTCTAGCAATTGACCCGCCTCAGACTCCCGAGTAGGTGGGATTACAGGCGCGCACTACCACTCCTGGCTATGTTTTGTATTCTTAGTAGAGATGGTGTTTCTCCATGTTGGCCAGGCTGGTCTTGAACTCCTGACCTCATGATCTGCCCAACTTGGCCTCCCAAAGTGCTGGGATTACAGGTGTGAGCCACTGCAGTTGGCTCAGTTTTTTTTTTTTTCTTTGAAGTGGAGTCTCACTCTGTCACCCAGGCCGGAGTGCAGTGGGGTGATCTCAGCTCACTGCAACCTCTGCCTCCTGGGTTCAAGCAATTCTCCTGCCTCGGCTTCCCCAGTAGCTGGGATTACAGGCACCTGCTACCACTTCTGGCCAAGTTTTTTGTATTTTTAGTCGAGATGGGGTTTCCCCGTGTTGGCCAGACTTCCAGCCTCAAGTGATCTGCCCTCCTCAGCCTCCCAAGGTGGTAGCCCAGGCATGAGCCACCATGCCGGGCCAGTGAATGTTCATATTTATATGAAACTGCTGCACTGTTTGCCAAGTGGTCAGGCCATTTTACATCCTGAGGAGCAATGTCATTTGAGCCCTGGCTGCTCCACCTCCTGACCAACATTTGCCATTTTTGGTTTTTAAAATTTCAGTCACTTGACCGGTATCTCATTGTGGTTTCAGTCCACATTTTCTCATGACTAATGAATGATGTTGAATATTTTTCTTGGCCTATTGACTATTCTTATAGTTCTTTTTGCCCTTCCTTCCCCCTTTAAAATTGGATTGTCTTCTTGTAGGCATTCTTTACATATTCTAGTCAAGCTCATTTCTTCTTCTTTTTAAAAATAGAGATGGGGTCTCACTGTGTCGTCCAGGCTGTTCTCAAACTTATGACCTCAAGTGATCCTACTGCCTGGATTCCCAAATTGTTGGGATTGCAGGCTTGAGCCACCATTTCTGGCCCATTTATTTTCTTTTTGAGATGGAGTTTCGCTCTTGTTGCCCAGGCTGGATTTAAAGGGCACGATGGCTCCATAATTTCCGCCTCATGGGTTCAAGCGATTCTCCTGCCTCAGCCTCCTGAGTAGCTGGGATTATAGGCATGCGCCACCACGCTTGGCTAATTTTTTGTATTTTTAGTAGAGGCGGGGTTTCTCCATGTTGGTCAGATTGATCTTGAACTTCCAACCTCAGGTGATCCGCCCCCCTTGGCTTCCCAAAGTGCTGGGATTACAGGTGTGAGGCACCACACCTGGCTTTTTCTTTTTTTTTTTTTGGATACAGGGTCTCACTTTGTTACCCAGGTTGGAGTGCGGTGGTACAAACATGGCTCACTGCAGCCTCTACCTCCTGGGTTCTAGCCATCCTACCACCTCAACCCCTCAAGTAGCTGGGACTACAGGCATGTGCCACTGTGCCAGACTAATTTTTGCATGTTTTGTAGAGAGAGACAGGGTTTCACCATGTTGCCCAGGCTGCTCTTGAACTCCTAAGCTCAAGCGATCGGCCCACCTCGGCCTTCCAAAGTGCTGGGATTTCAGGCATGAGCCACTGGCCCTGGCCCATTTCTTTTCTTAGCAGTGTCTTTAGTGAGCAAAAGTTTTAATTTTGATGAACTCTAATTATGAACTTTTTTCCTTTTATGTCTGTAGCTTTGTGTATCCTAAGAAGTCTTTGCTTACTCCAGCTCACAAGGATTTTCTTCCATGTGTTCTTTTAGAAGCTTTGTTGTTTTAGCTCTAGGTCTAAGACAGTCACGATTCAATTGAATGGTGTGTGGTGTGATATTGGGCTCTAGGTTCATGGATTCCCAAATGGATATTCTGTGGTTCTAGTATTGTAGGTTGGAAAGACTTTCCTTTCCCCTTTGATTTGCTTTGGCGCCTTAGTCAAAAACCTGCTGGGGATGTAGTGCACACATGTATTTGTATACAGTGTCTCTCCAAGCGTGGTGTTTCTCGGCATCAGGGATGGAAAATACGTGACATTCATGCCACTGGTCCACCGTTCTGCCCCCATGGCAGGTATTAGTAATTGATTGTGGCACTCTTTCCCAGGAGCTTAGACGTGGCCTCAGAATCCTGTCCAAGAGTACTGCAGGCAGCCACTGCCTGTCATTTGGAGTTGTCGTTTGAGATGAATTACTTCTGGCATCTGATTGAAATTGTCACAAGAGGTTGAGTTATTTGCTGAAGGTCCCGTAGCTGGTGAGTGGCAGAGCCAGGATTTGGGCTGGGGTTTGTGTGGCTCTGAGGTCTGTGCTGTCTTCACCACCACTGCAGGCTGCTTTGCATGAATCATTTGAACAGGTCACTTAATCTCCCTGACCTCCATTGTCTTCCCTTGTATAATAGGGACAGTGGCTACCTGGGGGAGTGGGTGTGAACAGTCATGAGGTCATCCACAAAGTCGCTAGTGGAGCACAGGACACACGGGTGCTTGGTGATCGACTGTGATGATGGTGATGATGGCGATGACAGCGATGATTTAGATGCAGTTGTCGTCCTTGAGAAACACACAATCAGGGCTTCTCTCTAGGGAACCCAGAGTAGCTGCTTCATAAGAGTCCCTTGCCTCTTCCTGTGTATCTTTGGGCCCCTGGCCTTCCAAGCTTGAGGCCCCAGAGTGGAGCCACACTTCCTGAAGTTTGCTAATAGAGCCCAAGCCACCG
Source organism: Cheracebus regulus (assembly GCA_963574635.1). Lineage (NCBI taxonomy): Eukaryota > Metazoa > Chordata > Mammalia > Primates > Pitheciidae > Cheracebus > Cheracebus regulus. Next base: position 36,888 of record CAUYQU010095751.1, read on the forward strand.
GCTTTCGCTTAGGTGTCTAGGCCAGCTGAGCTGTGCTCCCTCTCTCTTTGTGGGAGGAACAGCTGGCTGCGTTTCTAGAATTCTCATTCTGGGAACCCTCTTGCTCTCTCCATTGATTCTCCAGCCATTCTTTTTTTCCTTTGGATTGGCCATGTGATCGCCCCTGCCACAGGGCAGGTTAATCTAGTTCCTTTGACCAGGTCCTGGACCCCTTTGAGGTTCTTCTTAAGAAGTTAAAGCAATAGAAAGTTGTAGCTAAAAATACAGTTTCTGGAGGAAGTCTGCCCGGGGTCAAGCCTTTCCCACTTCTTTTTTTAAAATTTATTTTATTTTGAGATGGAGTCTTGCTTTGTGCTGAGGCTGGAGTGCCATGGTGTGATCTCGGCTCACTGCAACCTCTGCTTTCTGGGTTCAAGCGATTCTCCCGCCTTAGCCTCCCAAGTAGCTGAGATTACAAGCTCGGCCTACCACGCCCAGCTAATTTTTGTATTTTTGGTAGAGATGGGGTTTCACCATGTTGGCCAGGCTGGTCTTGAACTCCTGACCTCAGGTGATCCACCTGCCTTGGCCTCCCAAAGTGCTGGGATTACAGGTGTGGGCCACCGTGACCAGCCAAGGCTTCCCCACTTCTTAGCTGCGTAACCTCCGCATCTCAGTTTCCTCATTTGTAGAGTAGGGATGTATTAGCCCCTTTTTGCATTGCTCTAAAGTAATACCTGAGACTGGATAATTTGTAAAGAGAGGAGGTTTAACAGGTTCATAGTTATGTGGGCTGTACAGGTAGCATGATGCTGGCATCTGCTTGGCTGCTGGACAGGCCTCAGGCCAAGGGGGAGGAGGCATGTCGCGTGGCTGGAGCAGGAGCTGAGGGTGAGCAAGGGCGCTACACACGGTCAGACAACCAGGTCTTGTGAGCATTCACTCACTGTCTCGAGGACAGCTCCAGGGAGGGGATAGTGCTAAACCATTCATGAGAAATCTACCCCTGTGATCCAGTCAGCTCCCACCTGGCTCCGCCTCCAACACTGACGATCGCAATTCTATGTGAGATTTGGGTGGGGACACATAGCCAAACCATATCAGGGATAGTAAGAGTACCTGTCCTTGGCTGGGCACGGTGGCTCACACCTGTAATCCCGCCACTTTGGGAGGCCGAGGCAGGAGGATCGCCTGAGGTTGGGAGTTCGAGACCAGCTGACCAACATGGAGAAACCCCGTCTCTACTAAAAATACAAAAAAATTAGCTGGGTGTGGTGGTGCATATCTGTAATCCCAGCTACTTGGGAGGCTGAGGTAGGAGAATCGCTTGAACCCGGGAGGTGGAGGTTGCGGTGAGCCAAGAATATGTCATTGCACTGCAGCCTGGGCAACAAGGGTGAAACGCCACCCTCAAAAAAAAAAAAAAAAAAAAAAAAAAA
>CAUYQU010095752.1:0-48409 GCA_963574635.1 Cheracebus regulus
ACATGTGGAGGCAGCGAGTAAGGATGGAAGAAAGTCAGAGCTCCTGGAGCCATGGACCCCAGGAGCAGAGTCTTTGGAAGAGAATATATGGGCTTCAGAGTAAAGAACAAGATCTGAAACCAAACAGTGCTACAGAAGCCCTGAAGGACACCTAACCTGGGCTTGGGAGAGGAGATCTGGCAGGCTTCTCAGAGGAGATGGCACTAGAGCTGAGTCTTAAGGGACTGCTGAACAGATGGATCTGAGCCACAGTTATTTTGTGGCTGCTATTCCTCAGCCTTTATCATGCAGGAAGCATAATAGGTTGGTTGTTGTCAGGCTGATTATCACAGGGAGATACTAGTACACTGACTGCACTGGGGTAACTACCAAGCAGAAATTATAGCTCATGCCCACGATGACGCCTGGGCACTATGACCTTTTGTGGTGAGTGGGATCTTATGGTCCCAAAACAGATGTTCTGGTCAGGATGGATCATGGGGGTGCTGCAGCGTCCATGGTCAACAGGAAGTGCAGGAATGGAGGCCCAGGCCTCACAGGAAGATCAGGAGTGGTAGCTCACTTGGAAAAAGTGTGTTCACACAAGGCTATGGGACTCTCTTCTCCAGAAATCTCTCTCGATTCAGAATCAGTTACTGTTTGGGTAGTGGCAAGGCCATGCCTGCCTGGAATGTGGAGGGGAAGAACCAGATGACCTATGAAGATCCTATTTGCCATTGGAGTCCATAGTTCCAGAATCTGTCTCTGTGTTTCTAACTTATCCCAAGGATCTTGGATCATGGTGCTGCCCTGGGCCTTTCCCTCAAATTAATTAGGCACATTTCAGGTGTCACTCTACATAGGAAAGGCAGCCCATTGTATCCCCCAACCTGTATTCCAGTGCCACAGATGTGGGAAACCCACAGGGTCCCAGAGAGGTTGAACATTTTGCAAAGGCCACTCAGCAAACCATAAATAAGGCCAGGCACGGTGGCTTATGGAAGGTGGGTGGATCACTTGAGCCCAGGAGTTCATGACCAGTCTGAGCAACATGGCGTGAAACCCTGTCTCTACAAAAAATTAAATAATTTAAAAATTAGCTGGGCATGATGGCACACACCTATAGTCCCAGCTACCTGGGAGGCTGAGGCAGGAGAATTGCTTGAACTCAGGAGGCTGAGGCTGCAGAGAGTCAGTATCAAGCCACTGCACTCCAGCCTGGGTGACAGATGAGATCTTGCCTCTAAATTAATTAGTTAATTTAAAAAATAAAAACAAGAATAAAATGTAGTTAGCTGATTGCTAATAGTGAAAAAAATAAAAACAAAAATAAAATATTGTCTGTGGCCCCTGAAGGATAATCTATACTCCTCCATGTAACATAACAGGATTAGCTTTTCCTGCAAACTTTCTCCCTACCCCTGACACCAAGTCCTAGAAGAAGCTAAGAAGGCAGATGAAGCCAGACCAGAGCAATCCCTCCCCCATTCCTCGGGCTCTGGCGAGCACCTCTCTATGTCATCCTCACTTTTCAGTTCCAGTAGATGAAAGGGCCTCTAAGGTGGAGCTCCAGGTCAGTTAGGAGGCAGACACTGGGAAGACTCAGCAAAAGTCTTCAAATGCCTCATTTCTCAGTGGCTGCTCTCTTTTGTTTCTGGTGGGTCCCCATGAAAGTGCACTAAGGACTAACAATAGACCTCCTGAAGAACTTGCTTGCGTCTAGTAGCTGAAAGCAGGAGTGTGGAACCCAGGGACGCCGCAAAGTCTCCTTCTCTGAACGTTCATTTGCAGTTCAGCTTGGAGGCAGGGGTATGGGTGGAGAGACTTCCCAAGAGTCCAGGGGTCCTCCTTCTCCAGAGGTCTGGCGAGACCCAGAGGAGTTGGGAAGAGTGAGGCAGACAGTTGTTAGATAGTGAGCAATTTATTTAAAAACATTGACCCAGTCGGCCAGGCCTAGGGTCTCATGCCTATTATCTGAGCACTTTGGAAAGCCAAGGTGGATGGATCACCTGAGGTCAGGAGTTCAAGACCAGCCTGACCAACATGGTGAAACCCTGTCTCTACTAAAAATAAAAAAATTGCTGGGCATGGTGGCGCATACCTGTAATCTCAGCTACTCAGGAGGCTGAGGCAGGAGAATTGCTTGAACCCGGGAGGCAGAGGTTGCAATGAGCCGAGATTGTGCCTTTGCCCTCCAGTCTGGACAACAATAGCAAAACTCCATCTCAAAACAAAACGAAACAAAAATTCACCCAATCCAGCTCTCATGACCCTTCTGTTCACTTTTGGGTCTGCCCCCAGTAACCTGCTCTCCACTTCTACCCTGCACACTTCCCAGGTTAAATACAGAGAGTAGTTATCCTCTTCCTGCCTTTCTCACCCATTGACCAGGAGCCTCTGCAGTGAGCACAGGACATTTTTGCCATTCTCAGCTCTTGCTTCCTGGAAGCTGTTATACTGAGATGGACACACAGTCTAGACAGACATTTAAGACTTCTCTCTTCCCGACTGCCCCAGACACTCTGGGTTGGGCCTGGATGCTGCTGCTTTCCCTCTATTTTTTTGTTTCCCAGGCTGGAGTGCAGTGGCACCATCTCGGCTCACTACAACCACCACCTCCTGGGTTCAAGTGATTCTCCTGCTTCAGCCTCCCAAGGAGCTGGGATTACAGGCATCCACCACCGCACCTGCTAATTTTTACATTTTTAGTAGAGACAGCGTTTCACCATATTGGCCAGGCTGGTCTCGAACTCCTGACCTCACGTAATATACCTGCCTAAGCCTCCCAAAGTGCTGGAATTGCAAGTGTGAGCCACCGCGGCCCACCTGGATGCTGCTCTCTCTCATACATATGTTCTTTCTTTCATGTAACACAGAGAGGTAAGGGCACAGCCTCAGAGTCAAGTTGACTAGAGCTAGCCCAGCTCTGTGGCTTACTGGTTATCAGCCCTCTCTGAGTTTCATTTCCCATGAAATTAGAGTAATGGCACCTGACACCTAGTGTTTTTTTTTTTTTTTTAGATGGGGGTCTCACACTATTGCCCAGGCTGGAGTGAAATGGTGTGATCTCGATTCACTGCAACCTCCGCCTCCTGGGTTCAAGCGATTTTCCTGCCTCAGCCTCCTGAGTAGCTGGGATTACAGGCATGCGCCACCACGCCCAGCTAATTTCTTGTATCTTTAGTAGAGACAGGGTTTCATCATGTTGGCCAAGCTGGTCTCAAACTCCTGACCTCGTGATCTGTCTGCCTCAGCCTCCCAAAGTGCTGGGATTACAGGTGTGAGCCATCACACCCGGCAGACACCTATTTCTTAGAACTCCAAAAATAAAAGGTGATAATGCAAGTAAAGCGGCTTGCTTCTTTGTTTGGCATAGAGTAAGCTCAAGAGTGTTCACTGGATGAATGACTGAAAAGTAAGTGCACGACCTGAGCGTTTGCGCGGGCCAGGCTGGGAAGCTGTGGCTTCATTAGCTGTATGACTGGAAGAGGTCATGAAGATGGGGGTTAGGAGCTGCCTAAGTCATGAAGAGACCGAAGAGGCCTGAGCATCTCCTACAAAGTAAATTGTACGCTGGGTTTCTGGGAGGGCCTGCCTCCTAGGGTCTCCCCAAAATGAGAAGGTGAGTTTTGGAAATCCAGGCTCCCAGTGTCATCTTAAGAACCAGAAGAGCTGGATTCAGTTCCTGGAATGGAGACAAGCTCCACTGCCACACCTCCTTCCCAGCATCCGCTCTCAGCCAGGGCCTCTCTCCCCAGTTCTCCCCAGGTCTGTGGATCCTGAAGTCTGCAGAACTGGCCTGAAACGTAGAGGGCAAGAAAGCCTGTCACCTCAAGGCAAGGGAAAGAGCCTTGGGCTAGCAGTCAAAGGATTTCTGTTATATTTCTACCATGAACTGTGTGATGCCCAACAATGTAGCCAGCCTTTCTGAGCCTCGGTTTCCCCAACTGTAAGATGAGAATAATAACTCATGCCCTATTCTTTCTACTATATAGGACTATTGCAATGATCAAATTAAATATTCTTTTTTGAGATGGAGTTTCACTCTTGTTGCCCAGGCTGGAGTGCAATGGTGTGATCTTGCCTCACCACAAACTCTGCCTCCTGGGTTCAAGCGATTCTCCTGCCTCAGCCTCCCGAGTAGCTGGAACTACAAGCTTGCACCACCACACTTGGCTAATTTTGTATTTTTAGCAGAGACAGGGTTTCTCCATGTCTGTCAGTCTGGTCTTGAATTCCCAATCTCAGGTGATCTGCCCGCCTCAGCTTCCTAACGTCTGGAATTATAGGCATGAGCCACCTCGCCCAGCCCAAATTAAATATTCTATGTAGAAAAAGCACTTTGTAAACTGCAATGTACTGTGCAAATGCAAAACCATTAAAGGTTCTGGAACAGGGGGCTCTGGGTGGGACAGGTTGTCAACTCTTCCTATCTAGCATGGGGCCAGCAAGGATCCTCCCAGTTGGACTTGCTTTGATCTTCATTTGAAACTTAATGAGTACCTAGGGCATTGCTGATACTCCAATTAGGATCCAAAATTCAATTTAAAAATCATTGCTTGTTTCCTTCACTCCACCCTCACTTCCACAGCTCTATTGAGCCCAACCATTAACCAAAAACTATTTTTAAATGGTACTAATTTGCTATACCCTGAAATAAATGAGAGACAAATACTTTGTTAGAAAAACAAATCATGAATCAAACTTGCATTTAAAAAAAAAAAAGCCTAATTAATGAGTTCAAAGTGAAATTAGAATCAAACCACTGCAGCTTCCAAAGCAATTGAACCAGAATGAATTTAGAACAGCAAAATATGCATCCAAGTAAATCAAACGAATTCTGCATATCATCAAAGGTCCTGAATCATAAAGATGCTTCTGGCCCTCACCTCCTCTGTTTCGAGTTTTCCCAGGTCAAATTCTGCACTCCTTCATTTAACAGTATGCACAGATGCCTTTGATGTGCGCGTCACTGGGGAAGCAAAGATGGAGAAGAGACAATCTCCTCCCTCCAGGATCACACAGCCCAACACACAGGTTTTCCCATGAACACATGCTGTTTCTGCCCAGCTTAACACACCTCTAACACAGCGGCTGCTTGAGATTGCAGAGTAAAATGGAACTCTTGGCATCCCTAGTAAACCTCATTATTGCCAGAATCAGAGCATGAAACCAGCAATACACAAAGAACAAAAACCCAACAAACAGAAGTTGAGCCACAAAGATCTCTGTGGTGACAGTAACTAGGTGGTCCTCTGAGACCAGCTCCTCAAGCCCTCAGCAAAGGTGTTCTTTGATTTAATTCTACATCACACCCTTGCAGATTCAGACACCCTTTCTTTTTGTTTTTTAGTTGGAGTTTCGCTCTTGTTACCCAGGCTAGAGGGAGTGCAATGGCACTATCTCAGCTCACCACAACCTCTGCCTCCCAGGTTCAAGCGATTCTCCTATACAGCCTCCCAAGTAGCTGAGATTACAGGCATGTGTCACCATGCCTGGTTAATTTTTTAAAAAATTTTTTAATAGAGAGGGGGTTTCTCTATGTTGGTCCAGCTGGTCTCGAACTCCTGGCCTCAGCCTCCCAAAGTGCTGGGATTATAAGTGTGAGCCACTGTGCCTGGCCAGGTACTCTTTCTAATGATCTCTGTTTTTCTTATTTTTTTCCTTTTTCTTTTTTTTTAGAGACTTTGTTGCACAGGCTGGAGTGCAGTGGCTATTCATAGGCACAATCCCACTACTGATCAGCACGGGAGTTTTGACCTGCTCTGTTTCCGACCTGGGCTGGTTCACCCCTCCTTAGGCAACCTGGTGGTCCCCCGCTCTTAGCTTTCTAATAATCTCTGTAAAGGTTGTTCCACCCAGTCTTCTCCACAGGAATCCCAGGAAGTGGAAAAAATGAAATTGTTGCTTGTCAAGTATAGAAGACCACCCACACTCGGCAAGGAGGTGAACTGGAAGCCAGCCCTCCCATGGAGGACCCAGCAAGGTTCTAGCAGCAGAGAAATAGCCCAGCCTGCTGCCACAGCTGCTGCTGCTATTGCTGCTGAGACAGCTGCTGCTATTTGCTTATCTCTCGTATAAATACAGCAAGAACTACCCAGCTTCATCTTTCATTGACCCTCCCAGCTGAAGTCACTGTTATCTTCCCTGAGCAAACCCTCTCTGATTCCTGAAGCAATCCTCACTCTGAACTTGATAATTAGTTGTTGTTTTTTGTTTTTGGTCTTGTTTTTGAGACAGTCTTGCTGTCACCCATGCTGGAGTGCAGTGGTATGATCTCATTCACTGCAACCTCCACCTCCTGGGTTTAAGCGAGTCCCATGCCTCAGCCTCCTGAGTAGCTGGGATTACAGGCATATACAACCATGCCCAGCTAATTGTTTCATATTTTTAGTAGAGATGGGGTTTTGCTATGTTGGCCAGGCTGGTCTCGAATTCCTGACCTCAGGTGATCTGCCAGCTTTTGTCGCCCAAAGTGCTGGGATTACAGGAGTGAGCCACCACGCCCAGCCAGAGAATTAGTTTTTTTTTTTTTTTTTTTTTTTTTTTTTTTTTTTAAAGATGGGGGTTTCACCATGTTGGCCAGGCTGGTCTTGGAACTCCTGACCTCAGGTGATCCACCCACCTCAGCCTCCCAAAGCGCTAGGATTACAGGCGTGAGCCACCGCACCCGGCCGGAGAATTAGTTGTTTTAACTGTAGATGAGAATGTCTTGGAGGGTAAACCCTGGCTATCTGTGTTTCCTTCTCTGATCTCCTGCCATCTTGACTAGACCACATCTGAGGACTTCTGCCTTGGTGTCTCTGCCTAGCATTCATACCACCAGTCCCTTAACTGGAGCTCAGCAGGTCTTCCTGAACCCAGTTTCTTCCCTATTAGAACCCTTGTCCTGGGATTTGTATAAGGACAGACAAACGACGTGGGGGCAGAAGTTACTTGGATAAATGCATCATCTACCCTGCAGCCATCACCAGCCCTGCTCTGCAAGGAGGTAGAAAGAAAAGCATTAGGAATAATCAGAAAGTCCAGCTGGAGTCTCAACAACTCTAAGAAGCCTTCTGCAAAGCTTCCAGCACATCTTCAGCTTTCACTAAACTTTCACTCGGTTTTTCATCTGGATCCAAGTTTTAGACCTGAACATATACTTTATTCTGTTGTTACCTGCTTTATGTGTCTCCACAACCAGTCTAGAGGCTTCTGGAAGGCAGGGGCTATGTTATATATTACTGTGTTCCATAACATTGCCTAGCGATGCATTGTGCCTGGATTATCCCTCCCACCAGCTCTAGGCTTGCGGTCTACCCTATATACTACTGCCATAGCTAGCTTGCTAAACATAGACCCAGTGAGGCCACTCAGCGCCCTCCATTGATCCGACTCAAAGCACCTCCCCAGCCTTTTCTCTCTCTCTCTCTTTTTTTTTTAGACAGTGTCTTACTCCGTCACCCAGACTGGAATGCAGTGGTGCAATCTCGGCTCGCCGCAACCTCGCCTCCCAGGTTCAAACGATTCTTGTGCCTCAGCCTCCCAGGTAGTTGGGATTACAAGTGTGTGTCACCACACCCAGCTGATTTTTTGTATTTGTAATAGAGATGGGGTTTCACTATGTTGCCCAGGCCAGGCTTGAACTCCTGGCCTCAAGCTATCTACCCACCTCATTCTCTATTCTTTCTACCTCCTCAAGGCCTTTGCTCATGTCCCACCCTAACCTCATCACCATCCAAAACAGTTTAAATCTTGCTTTTCTTTTTCTTTTTCTTTTTTCTTTAATTTTTTTGAGACAGAGTCTTGCTCTGTTGCCATGCGCCAGGCTGGAGTGCGGTGGCGTAATCTCGGCTCACTGCAACCTCCGCCTCCCAGGTTCAAGCAGTTCTCCTGCCTCAACCTCCCGAGTAGCTGGGACTTCAGGCATTTGCCACCACGCCCGGCTAATTTTTGTATTTTAGTAGAGACAGGGTTTCACCATGTTGGCCAGGATGGTCTCCATCTCTTGACCTCATGATCCCCCCGCCTCGGCCTCCCAAAGTGCTGGGATTACAGGCATGAGCCACCGCGCCTGGCAAAGCCTGCTTTTCAAGATTTTTCAGGTAGTTGCAAATATTATCTCCTTCCTAGAGTCTTTTAATATTCCCATCTGAAGTAATCATTCCCTAGCATTTCCTAGCATTTTATATTTCATCTTTTAATATGTACTGCCTAGCACATAGTAAGCATTCAGTAAATATGTTTAAAAGATTAACTATGGCATCTTTGATTGTACCTACTTATGCTATGAAAGTATCTTTTTCTTCTACTGAACTGTAAGTTTATTACCTCTGTATCCCTCATCTGGGCCCAGTAGATGTTGAAACAGTAGATATTCAATAAATGTATGCTAAATTGAATAGTAGGTATTCAGAGATACTTACTGAATGAATAACATTCACAGAAATGACTGAATCTAAAGTAAGTACTAGCTCAGATAGTTTCTATATTACTTTCTACACTACATTGCTACATTACTTAGTACAAGTGACCAAAAAACCTAGTTTCATCTAGCGTAGGCACGTATAATGAATGAGTCACGTAACTCATCTGTAGGAAAGGCAGGGGTACAGTGGGATATAAGGTACAACCAACTCCAATGCTGCTGGTACTCACTCCTTAGCTTTCTCCTCTGCCTCTCTTGCGTGCAAGCTGTATTCCTTCTTGTTGCAGGCTTCTTCCAGGGGACAGGGAACATGGCCCCTGATACTTCCAAAGCCTCTCTCTTCATGGTATTCACGGCAGGAACCAAGCCTTGTTTTCTCTTTAATCGTTAAGTGTAAAACTGTTAGGAAAGGATGTAATTGGCTCAGCTTGGGTCAGGTGGGGTTAGGACCACTAACAAAATGTCAATTTCCATTTTTTTTGTTGTTGCTGCTCTGTTTTGTTTTTTCTGTCACCCAGTCTGGAGTACAGTGGCATGATCTCAGCTCACGGCAACCTCAGCCTCTGGGGTTCAAGTGATTCTGGGGCCTCAGCCTCCTGAGTAGCTGGGATTACAGGGACACCCAGCAAATTGTTTATATTTTTATTTGTTTATTTATTGTTTGAGACAGAGTCTCACTCTGCCACCCAGGCTGGAGTACAGTGGCACAATCTCAGCTCACTGCAACCTCCATCTCCTGGGTTCAAGTGATTCTCCTGCCTCAGCCTCCCGAGTAGCTGGGACTACAGGTGTGCGCCACCACACCTGGCTAATTTTTGTATTTTTAGTAAACACCAGGTTTCACCATGTTGGTCAGGATGATCTCCATCTCCTGACCTCAAGTCATCCACCCATCTTGGCTTCCCAAAGTGCTGGGTTTCAGGCGTGAGCCTGGCCTTTTTGTATTTTGTATTTTTAGTAAAGATGGGGTTTTACCACATTGCCCAGGCTGGTCTTGAATGCCTGACCTTGAGTGTTCCGCCCACTGTGGCCCTAAAGTGCTGGGATTACAGGCGTATGCCACCGTGTCTGGCCTAGCTTCCATCTTAACAGTGAGAGGACCGTAAAGAACTGAGTTTGGGCATGGGGAAAACGGCTGCTGATCAGCCAAGGCAAAATGGTAGATACTCACAACAGGGAGCCATGCAGTCTGCACTGGGAGAGGTGCCGGAAATGGCAAGGAGGATTTGGAAAACTCAAGGTGGAGCCATCAAGAGGCAGAAGAACAGATTCTGTTCAGCACCTAAGGGAGAGACAGTGCTGACTGCATTTTCACGCGAGAGATGGGGTGGGGACGGGGTCCACAGTGATAGAAGCCCTGTAGAGACTGACCTCAGGGGAGGCTGAGGAGAGCCAGGCTGGACCTAAAGAACAGGAACCTGTAATGTCAGAAGTACGGCCGGGAGAAGAGGGAAGCAGGACTGCTCAGAGTGAGCAGAACATGCAGACTATGAACTTTGCATGCCAGAGGCAGTGTCCTCTCTCTTGCCCCAGGGAGGCCAACTCCAGTTTCCCACATCTAGTGGGTTATTTTTATGGATAGATTTATTTTTACCCATTCTAGACCTCAAACCTGCTGCTGCAAGAAGCGAAGCACTGAGGCTCGTAGCTTTCCAGAAAACACAGGCCTCGGTGGTCAGCTCAGTGACAGATATCAGGCTAAGGTCCCCTCGGCTCCTCTGGGGTTACACTGTCCCACCCCCTGACATCCCTCCCTCCTGTCTGCAGCAAGGCTGGGGTGGGAATGGAGTGGGAGGGGGATTTCTTTTTTCTTGCTCCACAACCCCACAGCCACCATGGAAGCCACGGGGAGGATCTGCGGCCGCTGTGGAACCCTGGCCTGCCCCTGAAGCCTAGCCAGCCAGAGGAGGGCCAGTCATCCAAGCCTCTTTTGACAGCACTTCTGTGGCAGAGCCTGTCTCCCTGGAATCCAGAGAGTTTGAGGGGAAGATCTTATCTTTCCAGTAATAACCAGCTAGGAGAGGGTATCATTTCCCAGTCCACACAGAACAGGCAGCCAAAGCAGACTTCTTTAATGGGACCATACATCTGGCCTAAATTGTTATTCCCCCAAGACAAGTTTACTGAACAGTCAGGCAATGCCTCCACACACAGCCACTGCAGACCAGCTTAAAATATACTTTAATACATTTAAAGAATCATTTCAGAGACTGGCTTTCTCATGGTAAAGATGCAACTGACACTCATTGGTGCTAAAATGTCATGTTGTTGCCATCCAGCAGGGAACCTGACAAGCTGTTAAATCCGCAGCTCTCTTCAGCTGATTCATTTCTTTCCCTTTCTTTCTCATGTCTTCACCAACAATTGGTCTGGGCTCCTAAAGCTGACGTTTTGCTAGGGCCTACCAAAATCTAACAGGGTACTGCACATCGTGGGGTGTGCCCATAGTCCCAGTTTCTTGGAATGCTGTGGTGAGAGGATCACTTGAGCCCAGGAGTTTAAGACCAGCTTGGGCAACCTAGGGAGACCCATAACAAAGGAAGGAAGGAAGGAAGAAAGGAAGGAAGGAAGGAAGGAAGGAAGGGAAGGAGGGAGGGAGGGAGGGAAGGGAAAGAAGGGAAAGAAAAGAAAGAAAGAAAGAAGAGAGAGGGAGGGAAGGTGAATGGAAGAGAGAGAGGAAGGAAGGAAGGGAGAGAGAGAGAAAGGAAGAGAGAAAGAAAGGCAGAAAGGTAGGAAGGCAGGAAGGAAGGAGGGAAGGAGGGAGAAAGGAAAGAGGGAAGGAAAAGAGAAAGAAAGAAGAAAGAAAGGAAAAAAAGAAAGAAAAAAGGAAGGAAGGAAGGGAGGAAGGACGGCAGGAAGGGAGGGAGAAAGAAGAAAGAAAGAAAGAAAAGTAAGAAGGAAAGGAAGGAAGGGAGGGAGGAAGGGAGGGAGGGTAAGAGAAAGAAGGAGTAGGAAAGAAAGAAAGAAGGAAGAAGAAAGAAAGAAAGAAAGAAAAGAGAAAGAAGGAAAGAAAGAAGAAAGGAAGGAAGGAAAGAAAAGAAAAGGGAGGGAAGGAAGGAAGGAAGGAAGGAAGGAAGGAAGGAAGGAAGGAAGGAAGGAAGGAAGGAAGGAACTCTGTCCTTGAAATGCCCTGGGAAGGTGGGAGTGACCAGAGGAGTTGCAAGAGGCTTAAATGAGAACAGAGGTCACCTTTAGTGTCCTGTAAGTGCCTTGAGGGTGAGACATTCAATCACTAGGCAAAAAGGACCAAACAATCCATAGTTTCCATAGATCATGGCCCTAAAATCTCCCCCTATCCCTGCAGCTTTCTTCGGCTGCTGGCAGGGAGAGGCACAAGCACCGGCAGGGGCTTACTTTTTTTTTTCTTGTTTTTAATTTTTTTTGTAGCGATGGAGTGGTATCTTGCTATGTTGCCCAGGCTGGTCTTGAAATCTGGCCTCAAGTCACCCTCTCGCCTCAGCCTCCCAAGATACTGGAATTACAGGCATGAGCCACTGAGCCTGGCCAGGGTTTATTTTGGATTTTGTTTTCAGATGGCAGCAGGCAATCTCCAGCCTCACATTGAGGAACTCTGAGTTCTAAGCCCAGCCCAACCAGTCTGAAAACATTACTTTTTTCTAACTTTCTCTAGCTCAGAAATAGGATGTAGATGAGTTATTAAGAAACAGCAGGGTAGGCCAGGCATGGTGGCTCGTGCCTGTAATCCCAGCACTTTGGGAGGTGAAGGCAGGCAGATCACCTGAGGTCAGGAGTTCGAGACCAGCCTGGCCAACATGGTAAAACCCCATCTCTACTAAAAATACAAAAATTAGCTGAGTGTGGTGGCACACGCCTGCAGTCCCAGCTACTCAGGAGGCTGAGGCAGGAGAATCACTTGAACCCGGGAGGCAGAGGTTCTAATGAGCCAAGATCATGCCACTGCACCCCAGCCTGGGTGACAGAGAGACACTCCATCTCAAAAAAAGAGAAAGAAATGGGTAAGAAAATGAGGAGAAAAAAGAGGACTCAAATGAGAGAAAATTGGGAAGGGTGCTAATTAGACAGGGGGAAACCAGACCCCCTGGGTCTAATTCACAACTCTGTTTCTCCATGTGCGTGTGCCTCTGCTTCCTGGGACAGGAATGACAGCAAAGAAGGACAAGGGTGGTGTGAGGTGTTGGGTTAGGGTGATGGGATCAAAGAGACCTTTTCCCAACCCTCTGTGTAAAACTTTGGGAAGTAGTGGCCAGTAACCTTCTTCACAGCATAGCTCATAGCTGTAACCTGTGGGATATTTGTCAGTGTGCCTTCTGTAAGCATATAAACATGAGTGAATGTGTTGCTGAGGTCGGTGTGGGAACCTGTCAGTCAATGAAGATGTGTTGTTGTGTGAACCAGCTGATGGTGCGTGTTTGTGCTTGAAAAAGCCATAAAGTTCTATGCAAAATCTATGGGTGGCACTGTTGCACAATGCTGGTGGGTGTGTGGGTATGGGGGTGTGATTAACAGTTTACAGGCTGTGTCTAAGTGTGCATGGATAAATGTGTGCATGGAGTGTGTGCAAAATAAAATGGAAATGTTTGTCGGGGTATGATACAAGTACAGGACAGTACAAGGGCTTTGGAGTCCAGCTGACTTGGCCTTGAATCGTTGGCTCTGTCATTAACCAGATGTATAACCTTGGGCCAGTCACTCAATCTCCAATTTCCTCAGCTAGGAAATGAGGCTAATAATAAGTACCTTTCAAGATTGCCGTGAGGACTAGAAATGATACTGTATAGACAAAACTTTTGGTGTCATAGCCCATGCATAGCAGGACTCAAAAGTAGGCAGCTATTTTCATGCACTGTCAATATATCTCTGGTGGGTGCAGGGGCAAGAGGGAACAAAACGTGACCTGTATATAAGGTGTGGGGGAGGAGGTTGTGTGTGTGTGTGTGTGTGTGTGGTGTGTACAAAACAATTTCTTCTCCTTCTCCAAGGAGCCCCCTATTCAGACAGGGGCAGGAAGGTGTGAGGGGACATACAAGTGTCCACGGACACCTCGGGTTTCTTAGTCCTGGATCTAAGTGAGTAAGCGGTGGAGAGGCCAGTAGGAGCTGCAGGAAGTCAACCACAGGCAGAAGCTTCCTTTTTTCCCCTCCGCCCAGCAACCGTTGAATACCGCCACCCACATCCACCCTCACACCTCCTCCACCCCTACTCAGCTTTCTTTTCAACAAGTGAGAGCCAGGGCCGCGAAGAAAGCTGAGCGGGAAGAGAATTCCTCCCCTTTCTTTCCCCATTCCCCCTTAAGACGAACCAGGAAGCAACTGCAGGAATCGGGCCACCTTAACAGTAGAGTAATGGTCTGGCCTCGTGCCAAGTCCCACCTCTGTTCCAGCTCCCGCTCCTCCCCTCTCTCTTCCCGCACTGCCTGGGGAGAGCTGGTGAGCAGGAGTCTGGCCCGAGTTAGCTGGAGCTGTTGCCATGACAAGCATTTTCTTAAGAAAGCTCCGCTGTTGAGATCGTTCAAAGCTGGGGGCTGGGAGGGGGGCACGAACTTCCTGGGAAACCATCCCTCCGAAGAGAGCTAGATCAGAGACACCCGCCTAGCTCCCCTGCACCCGTTTTCTTTCAGGAACCTGAGAGGTCCTTCCCATTGGAAGGGCAGCGGGAGGAGACCCAGCCCACTCCCCGGCCTTAGCCGGAAAGGCAAGAGAGCAAAGCCAGCATCTCTAGCTTGGTTGCCACACTGGGGAGACGGGTGGTGGTCACCCCACCCTACCCCCATCCATGGAAACCCGGAGGGAGAGTCCCGCTTGGAGAAACCTGGATCTTTGCTAGAAAGAGAGGTAGGCTTGCAGAGAATGAATTGACTTGTGATTTGCAAACTTTGTTTCTTTCTTTTCTCTCAATGGCTTCTAAAACGCCCAGATTTTCCTCTTTCTAGCATATTTCATGCGACTGGTTTTGGAGGGTTTTAAAAAATATGTGTGTGTGCACAGATTTGTCACTGTTTTACATCTTATCAGTTCTGAGAAACCATATAATTGAACAAGTGATCTTTTCCTAGTTCTTGTCATTCCTGGGCTATGGGGTTAGGGGAATGGAGGGACTCTCTTTTTGACACCAAAATTGAGCTCTCGGAAAAAGCATTTATCTCCCCTCCCTCACCCCATTCTGTTCCTGTCCTCCCCTTCCCCCTTGGCTTGGGAATGAGACGCAGGATGGAAAACTGTTGCAAAAATATTTTCCGTGTCTGTTCCCTTTCTCGAAAGCCCAAAAGAGAGATGGGGGGAAACCAAAAGAGGGGAACCAGAGAAATCTTCTGCAGGAAAGAGGGGCTGCAGCGGGAACTAGGGGAGGGGCACTCTGGGCCGTGGGGTAGAGGTGGGCTGGTAGAAGTTGGGAGGAGTGGGGAAGGACAGGGCACAAATGAAATTTCTTTAGCTTTGCAGAGAAACCTCAGCAGTTTCTCTGTGCTGCTTGCAAAACATCCTCAGACTTTCACATCTATAATTAGCAGTGGAAAACGCTGGGAGTTCCCTCATACTGCTGTTGTTTGAGTGTGTGTGAGCGTCCAGAACCAACTGTATGAGTGTCTCCGAGGGCACCGCCCCATACATCGCTGGTCCCAAAGGGGAGGAAGGAGAAAGGTGAATTGAAAAGTTTCCGATTTCGAGGCTGGAGGCTGTGGGGCTGGTGAGTGTTCGGCGGACGGGGTGGGCCACAGGCATCCGTGGGCGGGTCCCTGAGCGTCTTGGGTCACTGCCTTGGCTTGCCGAAGAGCTAGGAATTAGGGCCGAGATTGTCCTTCCTGCCCTCCGTTCTCTCGCGCGCGGTGTCTCTCTCACACACATACTTGGCTCGCTCTTGGTAGAGGGGGCTGCTGGCTTCCTTCCCCGAGTCCAGTCTGACCTCATACACTCCTCCACCTCCCTGAGGGCACCCGCTCTTCTCCAGCTGGGTGTAGAGGGCACAGGAGTGGTCAGCCACATCATGGGAGAGGAGTGGGCACTGCTGGCCAGAGGCACCTCCCTCTTGGGCATTCTTGCAGGACTTACTATAACTTGCAGAACTGATGCCGGCGCCTGCTGGCTGGGCAGGGGGAATGTCAGATGAAGAAATAGGCCGGCACTCAGCTGAGGCCCCTGTGGATCAGGGAAGGGCGGAGGGAGGGAAGGGAAAAGAATTCCCATTCTGCACTGCCCCTCTCCTCAGGGTGAGGAGTCTGGGAGTCTAGAGACCCTGGCCCCGCTCCTTCAGCTCCTCCCCAAGCTGCCTCTTCTCCAGCTCTTCCCATTGGAGGCCCTCCTGCAATGCACCCCTCCACTCTGGGCCCTCGACCTGCAGGAAGGGAGGAGACCAGGGTCATTCCAGGCTGGGCCAGGCCCAGGAAAGGAGACTGGGGGTGACGAGGGGCTGGGCCCATAGTGTTTAGGAGCTGGGTCTCTTTCCTTGGGCTGGGTCTCCCCCCATGAACTGGGTCTCCCTCCTTGGCTGAGGGTGGTGGCTTGGGGAGCAGACTCTGAGAGGGCAGGAAGGATGGTGGCAGCTTGGTAAGGGGTGTTGTGGAAGGTGGGCCCTAAACCCTGAAGCAGACAAATCTGTGCGAATCAGGCTGGCGCGGAGGAAACACCTGCTTTCAGCCCCTGGGCTTGGAGGAGTGGTAAAGGCTAGAGCTGAGAAACTAGGGGAGAAGGAAGCAAAAGACTTGGAGAGCTCATCTCGGAGCTGGGGAAGCAACAGGAACCGATTTTCATTTCGAGGTGATGATTGATCTGACTGCATCCCCTAAGCTGTCAGCTAGACAGGTCTTCTCCACCTGCATTCTGGTCGAGAAGGGCCTGAGGCCTTCCCCAGTGGGCAGGGACCCCCAGACAGAATCAACGCCCGTGTACTGGAGGGAGGGAATCCATTTCTTGGCGCCTCGGGAGTCCCATCCTCCCTGCCACCATCTTGCTAAGGTACAACCCCGAAAATCACGCCGCTTCCGCAGCAGCCTCCCATCGTGGGGGCCCACAGTGCCACTATTCCTGCAGCTGGCCTTCCTATTTTCAGGAATCTGATGAGGGGTCGATGCTGTAAGGGCTCGGGGACGGCTTCCCCGGGAGGTCGTTATTTAGCGCGCACCAGGGCGCCTGCTCCCGCGGCTTTGAGCCTGGAGTGGCGCCCAAAGCGGGAATCTGCTCCCGCAGTCCCAGCCCTTCCCCCGGGCCTGGGGCAGGATCGAGTGCGCCACCCCGGGGCCCCTCCGCTCTCCGCGGCCTCTGCGACCCCGCCCCGCCAGCCTCTCCGCCGCTGGGCTCCACCCTCCCGGGCTCTGCCATAGTCTGAGAACTCCGAGGAGAATGCGCTCAGAGCTGCGAACCGACGCTTCCTGCCTCCCAGGTCGTACCGAGCCCCAGTCCCTTCTCGCTTCCATTTACCACCACGTCTCGGGATTCAAGGTCAAGTGGAAGGCGCGCAGTCCGTCTTACCCCCAGGACGCCCAGCGCCCAGCGCCGAGCCTGGGACGTTAGAGCTCTGGGTCAGTGCGCGCTGAGAGAATACGGGCAGTTTGGGGGGCCTTGGAATCAGCCTGATGCCAGCGGGTTCCTAACCCGCCGTCTGGCCTCCAGATTTCCCTCTGCACGATGGAAAGCCTGCCCTCCACGGTAGAGGTGACAGGGCGTGGCTAGGCAGATTTGTCACATTGCTGTGGTCTTTGTCAGTAGAAAACCGAAATAGGAGGGCCCAGTTAGGGGCGGAAGGAGAGCAGTTAGAATTTGCTGGGCGTGGGTGCTGGAAGAGGTAAGGCAGGGTGTAGGGGCTGGACGTCCTGGGCCAGGATATCGGGAGGCTTTACTCTTTCGCACTCCCACTGACTGGGAGGTCCCCAGAGGAACAGGGGCTAGGCTGCTCCCTGCCACCTGTGAGCAGGTCAGGCCTTCCACCGGAAGCCGCCTCTTATTCAAGAATTTAGTTTCCCTCCAAAACTCCAGAACCCAGATGGGCCCTTTTATCTCTTTTTTTCAATGCTCCTGGCACCCAGACATGGATCAGCCCTCCCCACTAGGAAAGAATATCGCAGACCCACTAAGCATTGGACAGAGGAAAGGATTTTGTTCATTCTCGGTCCCCAAAATGACTGAGACAAACCCAGTTAGCCAAACTCCTAAAAATCTGTTTGGCTGAGGTTAGATTAGCCCCAAGTGTTTGACCTTGAAGGGGAACACCCCACCCAGAGTCTTAACTGCCCTTCCCTAGAAGGATTCTTCAGGCCATCTGAATTCTTCCCTCCAAGGATGCCCCTCAGGCAAGTCTCCCTACCCAGCCCAGTTCCCTGCTTCTTAGACCAGCATTGGTTCCTGTCTTCCCCAGTTGGTATTTGGTGGGTAGGGGTGAGAAGGAAAGATGGAAGAGAAAAGCAAGGCCCCTGACTTGTCAGACTGGGATGACAAGCTTTCTCCGATCATTTCCCTTTTTCTGCAGGTCGCAGGATTAAAGCAGGACCTGGGGCTGGAGTCCAAAATGCTTGCGTGGAATGTTTTGCCCTTGGCTTCCTCTGCCAGCATCTATCTTTGTGTCTTCTTTCCTCTTTCCCTTGTGTGAGCCATTCTTGTTCCACTGACTTATTTCCTCTGCACATGTTAAAACAGAAATGACAGGGACTTTCTATTTCCGTCTCTACCTTAAGCCAGTTCTCTGTGTTCGGCCTACATGAACTTGGGTTGAGGAGGGAAACCAGGCAGGCTCCAGTGAGAACCAGAGACAAGGGCTCCGGGTCAGGGAAGAGGCTGTTGAGAGGCAGTTTATGTGTGAAAGGATAGTGGAGAGGCCAAAGGAAAGAAAAGGGGTGAGAACATAGGTGTCAAGGAGCAGAGCCCCCATTTCTACCTCCCCTCATCCCAGTTCCTGTCTGCCTGAGATTCTCAGCCTCATCACTCACCTCTGCTCTAGTTTCCCGAGTTTCATGCACAAATCCCTGGGACAACTCTGGGAAGATGAACTGGGATGGGATTAATAAGACCCTCTTCCTCTTGCAAAGCTTCTTGCTATTTCACTTGGTGTGGGAAAAAGGAGTTGAGAGTTCACTGGTAGGAAGGTCAAAGACGCTCAGCTAGGCCAGGAGTACAAACCAGTAGCACACCCTTGATGAAGCTAGCAATATCCAGCAAAACTGCATACGCATTTACCCAGTGATCCTGCTTCTAGAAATTTATACAGAAGATGCTCATTCACAAATATATATATATATATATATATATATACAAGATATATACAAGGTGATTTTTTTTTTTTTTAGATGGAGCCTCACTCCGTCGCCAAGGCAGGAGGAGTACAATGGTGTGATCTTGGCTCACTGCAACCTCTGCCTTCTGGCTTCAAGCAATTCTCCTGTCTCAGCTTCCTGAGTAGCTGGGGATTACAGGCACACGCCACAACGCCTGGCTAATTTTTTATATTTTAGTAGAAGTGGGGTTTCACCGTGTTGCCCACGCTGGTCTTGAACTCCTGAGCTTGCCACCCGCCTCTACCTCCCAAAGTGCTGGGATTACAGGCGTAACACACCGTGCCCAGCCAACATTTTAATTTTTGAACTAGAAAAAGTATAACCATTCCCATTCCTGTCTATGTAAACTATTTACATCTTTCAAAAATTAAAATACATCCTCAAGAAAGAAAAAGCAACCATAAAGCTAACCACAATAGAAGCAGTAACTCTAACCAAATATCAATTTGATTACAAAAGAAAGAATTAATTCAAGTACTTTTTAAGCTGAATACTCTGATTCTATATTCTTTGTGGAATTTATATTTTAAGTAAAAAAAAAAAAAAACTACAAAGAAATCTTCACCTTGGTAGATATGTTATTGGTCGTGGTATTGGTGTCAGAAATTGGAAACTATGTTTTGTTTATTGTAGGATAGATGAAATGAGTAACTATGGTGATATTGCTGATTTAAGGTCTCACTATGGAAAAAGAGAGATATAAGTATGGAATGGGGGATGGGGAAGAAGAATCTTGTGGGGCTTTTTGTATATCTTGTCGGTCTGGCCACTGAAAGGGTCTAGAAGTAATGCTACCTAGTAGCACTGAACACATCCAGTACCTGGATTTTTATTTCTCAGTACCACTTCCCACGGGGAAGGTTGTGGGGAACAGTGCTCCTTAAAGAAATGACTAATTCCAAGTCTGAGACTGGGAAAGTACAAGTGAACTATGTTGTGCCAGAAACTAGAAGATGCTCATGTCATGACGTGTTGGCACAGGAGCTGGTTTAAAGGAGCTCCCACCAACCCTTTGAAACACATTGAACATTCAGAAGGATAATGGTAATAGATTGTAACACACTGAATATTAAAAATTCCTTGAGTCTGTTTTGACAGTTAACATGGGCAGGGAGGAGCAGGGAGGGAAAACTCTTAACACAAATGCCAACTGGGCCAGGCACAAGACCTCACTCCTGTAATAATCCTCCCATGTTGGGAGGCCGAGGCAGGAGGATCTTTTGAGCCCAGGAGTTTGAGTCTCCCATGAGATCTGATCATGACACTGCACTCCAGAATGGGTGGTAAAGCAAGACTCAGTCTCAAAAAATTGAAAAGTAAATGCCAGTTGGGCGTGGCGGCTCACTCCTGTAATCCTCGAACTTTGAGAGGCCCAGGCAGATGGATCACTTGAGGTCAGGATTTCGAGACCAGCCTGCCCAACATGGTGAAACCCCGTCGCTACTAAAAATATAAAAATTAGCCGGAAATCGATTGAACCCAGGAGGCGAAGGTTGCAGTGAGCCAAGATTGCACCACTGCACTTTCAGCCTGGGAGACAGAGCAAGATTCTGTTTAAAGGGGAAAAAAAAGTAAATGCCAACTAATAAAATCTAGTAGTAATGATAAAATTTTTCTTTAAATTAAATTTAATTTTTTGGGAGGCCAAAGCAGGCAGATCACCTAAAGTTGGGAGTTTGAGACCAGCCTGACCAACAAGGAGAAACTCTGTCTTTACTGAAAAATACAAAATTAGCCAGTTGTGATGGCTCATGCCTGTAATCCCAGATACTCCAGAGACTGTGGCAAGAGAATCTCTTGAACCTAGGAGGCGGAGGTTGTGGTGAGCCGAGATCATGCCATTGCACTGCAACCTGGGTAACAAGAGCAAAACTTCATCTCAAAAAATTTTTTTTTAAATTTAATTTTTAATTGACAAATACTAGTTTCATATATGTGTTGTTTGTAGACGTATTTTTTTGCAAAGATAGAGTTTTGCCACGTTACCCAGGTTGGTCTGAAACTCCTGGGCTCAAGCAATTCACCTGCCTCAGGCTCCCAAAGTGTGGGGATATAGGCATGAGCCACCACACCTGGCCCCATTTTATTTATTTATTTATTTATTTATTTATTTATTTATTTATTTGAGACAGAGTTTCACTCTTGTTGCCCAGGCTGGATGGAGTGCAATGGCATGATCTCAGCTCACCACAACCTCCGCCTCCCGGGTTCAAGTGATTCTCATGCCTGAGCCTCCCGAGTAGCTAGGATTAAAGGCACATGCCACCATGCCTGGCTAATTTTGTATTTTTAGTAGTAACGGAGTTTCTCCATGTTGGTCAGGCTGGTATCGAACTCCCGACCTCAGGTGATCCGCCCTCCTCAGCCTCCCAAAGTGCTGGGATTACAGGCATGAGCCACCACACCTGGCCCCCTTTTATTTTTGAAACAGGGTCTTGTTCTGTCACCCAAGCAAGAGTGCAGTGGCACAATTATAGCTCACTGCAGCCTCAAACTTCCAGGTTTAAGCAATCCTCCCACCTCAGCCTCCCAAGTAACTGGGACTGCAGGTGCACACCACAATGGCTGGCTAATTCTTTTTTTTTTTTTTTGTAGAGACAGACAGCATAGCAAAACTCCATCTCTACAAAATAAAAAGTTAGCTAGGTGGTGGCTGTGTGTCTGTCTGTAGTCCTAGCTATTCAGCAGGCTGAGGCAGGAGGATAACTTGAACCCAACAGGTCAAGGCTGCAGTGAGCCATGATCATGACACTGCACTTCAGCTGGTCGACAGAGTGAGACCCTGTCTCAAAAATAAATAATAAATAAATTTTTTAAATGGTGAAACTAAGTAAAGGATCTGCAGTTGTCTATTGTGCTATTTTTTTCAATCTTTCAGGTTCTGAAATTTTTCAAAATACTTAGCCAGAGAGAGATGTCAATGCCAGAGGCACTCCTGGATTCCTGGTCTCTTCTCACCTAGCTGCGAAACTCCAGACCAAGAGAAATGTTGTTTCTAAGCTCTCGAGTGCTGAGAGTCCCCAAGGAGCACACAGAGGGATCTTTTGAGAAAGTAATGTCTCTTAGGAAGCCTTCCTTCCCACCCTCACTGCTCCCCACCCACAGGCTCTTCTGCCCAGATGGGAGCAGCTGTTCCCTGATGGGTGGGCCAGAAAGGAAGGCAGGATCACAGGCATTCTCCCACCATGCCATGGAGCCAGCTGAGGGAGCCTGGGGACTGAGGGCTTCCAGAGTCACCCAGCTACCTTTTGAGGAGGGGGGTCCCAGGTGTAAGAGAAGAAATTCACCAAACAGCCCAGAGGTTGGTGCTGACCAAACCTTTAGGGTCCCTTAATATTCTCTTATCAGGTGATTCTGAAAGAACCCAGCAAGCAGTGCCTGCCCTGAGCCTTCATGCCTGGGCTAAGCAAGCCCTTCCAGGCACTCCCTTGGCAAGGACACCATACCTGGCTGTCCTGTCATTGACCCAAATCATTGTGCTACTCACCCCGTCTTCCTCTCCATCCTCATCCTGGCTCTGGAGAGAGATTGAGTTTCCAGGACGGCTTCTTACTCTCTCTCTCTCTCTCTCTGTCTTCTCCTGGAAACCCTGTGGCTAGTTCCTACATGACTCAGGACTCTTTTTTTGTAGGCTCATGTAGGCGAAGGCCATTGATCCTTTAGTCAATTCCCCTTCTGTGTTGGTGAGGGAGCCTGAAAGAGTGGGAGCCAGGAAGTTGGAAGGGGGCAGACAGGGAGGAGTTTGTTCTAGTGAGCTGCCAGGCTTGCCAGAAGAGCACGGGACTGGGAGTCAGAAAACTGGTCATCTGGACTCTTGTCTGCTGTGTAGCCTTGATTGAAGCAGGGAATATCTCTGGGCCTTTATCTATTGCACTGTTACATGAAACCAAGTTTGGACATACAGACATTCCTGATTCAAGACCCTCCTCTCCTTTATTTTTTATTTATTTTTGAAACGGAGTCTTACTCTGTCGCCAGTTTGGAGTGCAATGGCACCATCTTGGCTCATTGTTACTTCTGCCTCCCAGATTAAAGCGATTCTCCTGCCTCAGCCTCCCTAGTAGCTGGGACTACAGGCGCATGCCACCATGCCCAGCTAATTTTTGTATTTTTCGTAGAGATGGGGTTTCACTATGTTGGCCAGGATGGTGTCAAGCTCTTGACCTAGTGATCAGCCCACCTCAGCCTCCCAAAGTGCTGGGATTATGGGCGTAAGCCACCACGCTCAGCCTAAGACCCTCCTCTTCTATAGAAAACAAAGGAGTGAGCTGGGCGCGGTGGCTCACGCCTGTAATCCCAGCACTTTGGAAGGCTGAGGCGGGCGGATCATGAGGTCAGGGGTTTGAGACCAGCCTGAGCAATATGGTGAAACCCGGTCTCTATTTAAAAATACAAAAATTAGCCAAGCATGGTGGTGCACACCTGTAATCCCAGCTACTTGGGAGGCTGCGGCAGGAGAATTTCTTGAACCTGGGAGTTGGAGGTTGCGGTGAGCCGACAGCGTGCCATTGCACTCCAGCCTGGGCGACAGAGTGAAATTCCGTCTCAAAAATTAAAAAAAAGAAAGAAAACAAAGGAGTGAAACTCTCAATGCCCAAACCAAACTCTTGTCACAAATAGAGTGTTGCACAATGTGACAACTTGTAGCCAAGTCCCATCCTTCTGCCCAGGAGGACAAGGGGAAAAGAGACCAAAAGGCCTATGCCTTTGGACTGCCACCATTGAGATTTGGGAGTAGAACAGGTTCTAAGACTTCCCACCTCCACCTGCTGGGAACTTCAATTAGGAATTACCTTCCAAGGCTGCAATTCTGCTATGTTCTAGGCCAGAAACTAAGGAATATTAGCTAGGGGTAGAGAAATTCACTTTCACAAAGTTTCCTGTTTTCTAGGGCACATGTTCCCCCAAAAAGTTATTAGATTGAGCCATACAAAGGCAATTTTATGTAGCTCAACCTAACAATATTACTCGACACTGGAATAATGTCAGTGAGATTGCAGTCCGTGCTTTGAGCTGGAGAGATTAGGTTTTCACCTGAGCTGTGGGTTGGATGAGAAATTTGGGCAAAGTCGTCAGCTGCTAGGCCAGCTTACCCTCCATCCCAAACCAGACTTTCAGCCCTGGAGGTAGACGTGTTGGCAGAGGCCTTGTGTGGACTCTGGTTCAGATTCTAGCATTAGCCTTCCTGGCAGCTGACCGGGGAAGCTGCCTGAGGTAGAGAGGAATGTACCCATCCATCTGTGGTCTGCTATTCTTGTGTCCTGAATGTCCTGCTTCATATCTTGGGAGCTGAAGACAGAGGAAAATTTAAGAAAGGAGGAAATAGGAAATACTGGCCCTATTTGTCCCCTGTCTAGTGGGAGACAAGAGCGGAAACATGCACTTGAAGTCTCATCTGGCACAGGGACACACGACTTAGGGATGGCTGGTAGCTGCTAATAGGATGGCTGGGGGCTGAAGGGGTGTCAGTGGGAATGGGGATACCAGAATTTGACAGGGCTTAACTGGAAATTATTCGTGGAGGAGGTGATTGCCAAACAGGATTTGAAAGAGAAAGGATAGATTTGATGGAGGAGGGGAGGGGAGACCGGGAGGAAGGGGTGTGCTGCTGCATCCTGACTGAGGACACTCAGAACATCCTGGAGAATTGGGTGCTCTGGCAGGTGAGGGAGGCTGTCTGCTCCCACCCGCTGGAAGGCCTCCAGCCTTTGTCTGAGCCAGCGTGGGTACTGTGGGCAGGATGGCATCTGGCCTCAGCGGCGGCCTGCCGCCTGTCTGCTCTCCTGGCACTCATGGACTGTTAGGATGATTTTTTGATGTTTTCTCCCTGCCGTCTGTATTACAGCCTTCTTTGTGGGAAGCACTCGTATGACATCTGTTAGGATGCAAGGACAGGCACAGCAAGCATCCATGCCAGGAGCTTTCTGACCTGGTACAGGGGAGGCCAGTCACCAGGCTTTGGGCTGGTCATCAGGCTCATTTTATTGAGACAGGCACTTGAGATGGACAGAGACCTGGAAACTTGAGACTTGCCCAAAGACACTGGGTGAGTTTGAGGCAGACCTGGGGGTAGAGCCCAGTTCTCCCCACTCCAAGACTGGGCCCTCGACCCCATCACTGCAACAGTATGTGACCAGATCAACACCAAATTTCCAAACTTCCCTGGTACCCAGTTTCTCTACTCACATGGCAAAGAGAACCATCCCCGTCCCTCCAAGGATGATGTGAGGTCATGTGCTAGGAGCACTTTGAAAGACAGATTCTAGAAATCATAAAGGTGCCCATGCCATGATTGTTAATATTGCTGTTATTATTAACAATTAAGGTCATTAGCTGGGCACCGTGGCTCACGCCTGTAATCCCAGCAGCTTGGGAGGCCGAGGCAGGCAGATCACCTGAGGTCGGGAGTTCAAGACCAGCCTGACCAACATGGAGAAACCTTTCTCTACTAAAAATACAAAATTAGCTGAGTATGGTGGCGCATGCCTGTAATCCATTCCAGCCTGAGCAACAAGAGCGAAACTCCATCTCCAAAAAAAAAAAAAAATTAAGGTCATAACCATGCAGCTCCTAACAGTACCCTCCACAGCTCCTACCCGCACACTGGGCCTGGAGCTGAGCGAGCAGGGTAATTGAGAGGGAAGGCAGAAGTCCTGGAATGAGGCAGGCAGTAACCTCCTCCTGCCCCGGTATTCTTGGCCCTACCCTTTGCACAAGGTGTGGCTCTTTCTTTTTTATTTATTTATTTATTTTTTAAAGATGGGGTTTCACCATGATGGCCAAGCTGGTCTTGAACTCCTGTCCTCAGGTGATCCACACACCTTGGCCTCCCAAAGTGCTAGGATTATAGGAGTGAGCCACCGTACCTGGCCAGGGTGTGGCTCTTTCAAAAGGCCAGAGGAAGTGCAGAGGGGAAGCGCTATTATCTCCATTCTTCCTTAGTAGCTAAGTCAGGTTGGCTAATGAGCTCTGATTTGGGGTCTAAGAGTCAAGAGAGTAGGGCCACTATAATGTAACAGCACAGGCTGATTTGATTGCCTGAGCCAGTCTGTCATTCACTTGCTTGTTCACTTACCCATTTATTTATCCAACAGACATGAAGCGAGCACAGACCATATGCCAAGCACTATGTGAAGGGTTTGGGAAGCAGTGGTATCCAGGAGGCAAAGGAAGGGCTAAGCAGCACTGACCTTAAGCTCAGGGATGACTATCCCAAGGCTGGAACTCACTGCAAGCCCTGCTTGTTGGTAGTGCTCCAGGGAATTTGCATTTATTTCTCTGGAGAGCACATTTAACCCTTGACTTCAGGGAGGTAAGATCTAGACCTTATACAGAACGGAGCTGGGAGGGACTTTGGATGTCATTGCAGGGCAACCGCTGGTGTTAGCAGTGAGACCATGGCCTGAATGGTAAAGGCCTTGCCCTTGTCCTTTGCTAAAGGAAGCCTCCTCTTGGACCAGGGCATGGTGCCAAGGCCGGGTGCGGGTCCAGCCTGGTTTATTCAGCCGATCCGCTGGCCTCCCAGTGTTACTTGACTTTCCATCTCCTGCTTACATCTGGAGCCTCTGCCTCTGATGGGTGGAGACGTTCTGTTGCTGGGATGCCCAGAGGAATCCAAATGGTACGAAGAAATAAAACAATACATCTCTGGAAAAGCCCTCGGATTCCTCCTCCAGTCCTTACCTTTCATTTCAGTCTCTTAATCCCTGCTTTTAGCGACAATGTGGTACAAAGGATAAAGGAGTGGATTTAGCTTCATTTTGTACATGCTATACACATCTGCACCTAGCCTCAGTTTTGCCTCCTTTAAAGTTTGTGTAATATCCCCTTTCGTCATCTACCCCATAGAGAGTATGACAGACAAATAAGGTATTGCAGGTGCAAGCATCCCATACACATTAAAGTGTAGATATACGTAAAACTTATTATTTCAGTGACCCTCTCTTCCTATTCCCCACACTGTATCTCAGTTCCTTCTCTCGACTGCCCAACCCCTTGACCCTACTCCCAAGAACACCCTCTTGTTTTCTCACTGTCTGCTCCCACTCCTGCTCTCACTGTATCCTCAATCCTTGCCTAGATCGAGACCTAAAGCAACACCTGTTGCGTCTTTTTTTGAAAAAAGGTCTCACTGCCATCACCCAGGCTGGAGTGCAATGGTGCGATCACGGCTCTCTGCAATCTCGACTTTCTGGGATCAGGTGATTCTCCCACCTCAGCTTCCCTTGTAACTGGAACTACAGGTACATGCTACCATGCCTGGCTAATTTTTTTTTTTTTTTTTTTGGTATTTTTAGTAGAGATGGGTTTCACCATGTTGCCCAGGCTGCTCTCAAATTCCTGGTCTCAGGCGATCTGCCCACCTCAGCCTCCTTGAGTGCTGGGATTAGAGGTGTGAGCTACTGTGCCCAGCTCTCGTCACATCTTAAATAACAATGACAACAGTAGAAGTAATAATCTGAGCTAGCATTTATTATTTATGTGATAGGTATTAAACTTGAATCATCTCATTTAATATTCTCAGCAAACAGTGAGGTTGATACTAGCATTGTCTTCATTTTCCACATTGATGAAGATGTTCATAAAACATAAGGCTAAGATGCACCCTTAGTTTAGCTCATGTATAGATTTCCTCTTTCCATGGCTGAGTGACTGACTGGTTGACAAGAACATGGGGAGTTTGAACAGCATTTACCAAATGTCGACTAAATGCCAGATGCTTCCAAATTATGTCACAACTTCCACCTTCTGAGATAGGTACAGGCTTTGTCTTGGAGATCATCTGGTTGTGAGAACAGAAGCCTACTCAAAGAAGCAAAAGTAAAAGGGAGCTTTATTAGAATGTTCCAGGGAAATATCACAGAACTTCAGTGTGGAAGGTATAGCCCTCTGTCAGCCACACCTACATCCTGGAGCAGTAGCACTCTCTCTCTTCTTCACAGATGGGCTCCTGCTATTTCATCCATAAGCACAGGACCCGCTGTGGGTGAACCGGGCAGTAGGTTCAATCTCTCAGCCCATATGGCCTTCCTGCTTAGCTCTCCGAAGTAAATTAACTCAGTCTCTCAGTCCAAACGCTAACAGATGCTGATTCCAGCTTAGATCTGATGTCCACTGCACTCCAGTGATCTGTGGCTTGTGGTTGGGGAAGGAGACTAATCAGGCCTATCTTTTGCATCAGGGCTAGGGGTGGGAGCAGACATTTCTAGAGGGAAAATTCATTGGTCTTGGGTTGATTCAAACCCAACTATGTTCTTTACCACACCAGACTCTCTCTAGAATATCTTAAAGATAATGCTCTGGGCCGGCACATTGACTCCCAGCACTTTGGGAGGCTTAGGCTGGCAGATCACGAGGTCAGAAGGTCGAAACCATCCTGGCCAACATGGTGAAGCCCCATCTTTACTAAAACTACAAAAATTAGCTGAGCGTGGTGGCGTGTGCCTATAATCCCAGCTATTCAGAAAGCTGAGGCAGGAGAATAGCTTGAACCAGGGAGTTGGAGGTTTCAGTGAGCCGAGATCGTGCCACTGCACTCCAGTCTGGTGACAGAGCAAGACTTTGTCTCAAAATAATAATAATAACAATAATAATGCTTTGGTGGAAGCCAATAAATAAGAGGGCAAGCCAGTTGTCCCAGAATCCATGACTTCAGCTGGGACTGGAAAAATAATATTAACCACTTTTGAAACCTGCTATGTGCCAGGCAATTAATGTGCATTATCTGTAATCCTTGCAACACTCCTACAACATGCTTTGTTTCCATTTTACAGATAAGAAAGCTAACACTTACTGAGTTAAATAGCTTGCCCAGAGATCATCTGGCTTCTTAGGGTTGGGGCTGATAATCTGACCCAGGCCTGACACCAAAGCTCATGGCCTTTCTGATACACAAAAAAGGTTATTTACTCTCCTGGAAGATAAGCTCCGTGAGAGCAAGGATCTTCGTCTGTTTGTTGATATATCCCAAGCACCTACAGCAGTATTTGGCACATAGTAAGTACTCAGTAAAAAATCGTTGAGTGGATTTTGCTTTGGTAACTTTTGTACTCCTAGGCTTCCCGAAGTCAGAGAGAAAAAGGACTCAGACAATGGGTCCAGGACCAGTGGGGTAACCCTCTGGGGTGCTTCTGGTCCCTAACCCCCACAGTATACTATGTTTTGTTTGTTTTTTGCTTTTAGAGACAGGATCTCACTTTGTCACCCAGGCTGAGTGTAGTGGTGTCATCATGGCTCACTGTAGCCTCCAAGCCCTGGGCTCAAGGGATCCTCCTGACTCAGCCTCCTGAGTAGCTGAGACTACAGGTGTGCATCACCACACCTGGCTAATTTTTCTTTCTTTCTTTTTTTTTTTTATAAAGATGGGGTCTCACCGTGTTGGTCAGGCTGGCCTTGAACTCCTGACCTCAGGTGATCCACCCGCCTTGGCCTCCAAAGTGAGCCACCATGCCCGGCCTAATTTTTTTAATTTTTTAAAATTTTTTTTAAGTGATGGAGTCTCACTAAGTTGCCCAGGCTGGTCTTAAAACCCTAGCCTTAAGCCTCAGCCTCCCAAAGTGCTGGGATTACAGGTATGAGCCACCGTGTCCCATCCATCAGCTTCTTTATTTCTCTTCTAAAACCACAGGCACTTTGCCTCTGGTTGCCTGCTATCATTGGATTCCACTGGACTGTGTTTGGGGCTGACTTGTGACCAATTCTTTATGACATGGGAAAATGCTCATGATCTAGTATTGGGTAGGAAAAAATTAAATCAAAATCTCATTATGCAACATGTTCCCAATTTTGTTTAATTAAAAAATTAATCTAGAGGCTGGGCCTGGTGGCTCACACCTGTAATCCCAGCACTTTGGGAGGCCGAGGCAGGCGGATCACGAGGTCAGGAGATCGAGGCCATCCTGGCCAACAGAGTGAAACCCCGTCTCTACTAAAATACAAAAATTAGCTGAGCGTGGTGGTGGGCACCTGTAGTTCCAGCTACTCGGGAGGCTGAGGCAGAAGACTCACTTGAATCCGGGAGGCAGAGGTTGCAGTGAGCCAAGATGGGGCCACTGCACTCCAGCTTGGTGCCTGGCAAAGGAGCGAGACTCTTCTCAAAAAACAACAACAACAACAACAATTAATTAATTAAAATTTTTGTTTGTTTGTTTGTTTAGAAATGGGTCTTGCTGTGTTGCTCAGGCTGGTCCTAAACTCCTGGGCTCAAGCATCCTCCTGTCTCTGCCTCCCAAAGTGCTGGGATTACAGGCATGAGCCACCGTACCTGGCCTCATAGTCTACTTTGATGGGGGACTTGAGAGGAGCAATACAGAAAGGTCTGAAAGAAAGTATGTCCCTGGATTTATCTGTGTTTACTGTTTGTGTGTCTGACCTAAGCCGTTTAGCCCTGTGAGAGGAGCAGGTGAAAGATTTCCTTAACACTGGAAAATCCATTTACCCGGACTAGGAAACAGGATACTGAGGTCCTATATTGATAGAGAAAAGAATGCTAATTTCCACTGGGTTTTCAGCCCCCGGGGTCAGAGCTTACCAAATCCTGAATCCTTTCCTGTGCCTTTCTGTATAACAATGCCCTGTGTCCTAAATCACACAGTTTAGGCCTTCCGATCCCAGCAGGTGGTGTTATATAAAAGTGCAGATTTGAGGGAGTCTGGTGGAACTGGATTCAAGTTTGGCTGGCCAGCTGTGTGACCGGGGACAAATTTTTTGGGCTCTCAAGACTGAGTTTCCACTGGAAAATGTGAACACACACAAATGAAGAGTGATACACGTTCTGAGTGCCTGGCTCGTTACTATGAGCCAGAGTAGTTACTGAATTTTAATTTTTCCTCTTTTTTCCCTCCATTTCTCCCTTCGTTTTCCATGGAGCCTGGCATCAGCCTGCTCCCTGCTAACCTTGGGCCTCAGCACATTTATTTTTTTATTTTTTGAGATGGAGTCTTGCTCTGTTGACTGGGGAGTGCAGTGTCTTGATCTCGGCTCACTGCAACCTCTGCGTCCTAGGTTTAAGTGATTCTCCTGCCTCAGCTTCCTGAGTAGCTGTCATTACAGGCACACGCCACCATGCCCAGCTAATTTTTGTATTTTTAGTAGAGGCAGGGTTTCACCATGTTAGTCAGGCTGGTCTCGAACTCCTGACCTCTTGATCTGCCCACCTCAGCCTCCCAAAGTGCTGGGATTACAGGCATGAGCCACTGCCCTGCCGGTCTCAGTGCATTTATACAAGGTCATAGCCCACTGTTTCCCGGTAAGGAAAGGCCCAGAGGCTCCAGCCTCCTTCAGTTTTTCATTAAAGGGTGTGCAGGGGCTGACCAGGGGCTCCATTATTTCCATGAGACAGGTTACCTTCTTGGTCCCAGCCCTAGGGCTTTGCTCGATATTTGAGCAAGAAGACTCCCGGTGAAATAAGGCAGACTGGAGGGTAGAGAGCTGCAACCACCTCACCTTGTTTACTCTTGCCTTGCATTCCTCCCCTGAGAGTAGATGCTGTAGGAGCCAATGCTGGGAAATCTCTTGTTGATGGAGGGAGTCAGACTGGGTGACAACACTCTTGTTTTTGTAGAAACTGTAGTCCAAGGGTGCTATCACTATTTGGTCATCCAGATCAACTGCCAGCTGCACTGGAATTGAGCTGCCCCTGGATAAACAGGCAGGAGAGTCTCAGCCTGGAATCTCCCCTGCTTTTCCCAGCACACACCCACGCAGAGACTTTAGCTGGCAAGAAACAGCAGCTTAGCCAAGATAATGCATGAACTGGAACTTGCCTTTCCTGGCTGAAAGGGGCTTGGCATTAAGTGCAGTTCTTGATCCTGCTTCCTATGGATCACTTAAGTGCTCCGGGTTCTCTTGGAAGAGGGGGAATTCTCTGGTCCCCTCCCAGTTTCTCAGGGATGGCATCCAATGATGGGAGATGCTTTCAGAGGAAGTGACTTACAGACAAGGATGTGAATATTAGCTGAGAGTTCAAGTGAACAGGCTTATGGCAGCATGGTTTCTGAGATGCAGCGACTTGTCAGTTTTGGCTGCAGTGTTTTCACTGAGCCCACTCATCAGCCTGCAAGCTACTTGAAAGGAGAGATGCTTTAGTCATTCCTATATGCTCAGTGTTTAGCACAGTCCCTGGCTCTAAGATGATTATCAGTAAAGAATGGATGGATGGGCCAGGCCCAGTGGCTCACGCCTATAATCTCAGCATTTTGGGAGGCCGAGGAGGGTGGATCACCTAACGTCAGGGGTTCAAGACCAGCTTGGCCAATATGGCAAAAATTGTCTCTACTAAAAAAAAAAAATTTAGCCTGGTGTGGTGGCACGTGCCTATAGTCTCAGCTACTCAGGAGGCTGAGGCGGGAGAATCACTTGAACCCGGAAGGCAGAGGTTGCAGTAAGCAGAGATCACGTGACGGCACTCCAGCCTGGGCAGCAGAGCAAGACTCTTGTCTTTAAAAAAAAAAAAAAGAATGGTTAGATGGATGGGTGGATAGGTGGATGGATGTAAACAAATAGAAAAATTTATCTAAACAAATAGACCACAGCGAACTTTATCTTCTTCCTTCCCAGGACCACACTCCCTGCTCAAAACCTCGTCATCTCATTCGTGAATAATTGCAAAGGCTCCCTAATGACAGGCAGGTGGTCTAGAGAAATGAGTTCTAGACTGGAAGCTGGGAGACCTGGAATTTGAGCCACTTAAGTTGTTCTGTCACTTTTGGGAAATCACTGAACCTTTCTGGGCTTCAGTTTGTTTATATGTAAAATGAATAGTTTGGGCTAAATGTACTTCTAGGATGTTTCAATTCTAAGATTCTCTGCTTCCTCCTACCCAAACAACGATGCAGATTAATTATAGTTGGGTACCAACGTTTAAAAGTAAGATTTCACAGCTCTCTTGCTCAACTGGGCTTCAGTGACAGAGGCTGGGGACATCTTCCTAGGAAGTTGGTGACTGGAGTGTGAAAAGAAACAATGGCCAGTTCCCCAGGAGACCTGGCTTAGGAATTGATCTCCTAGAATTATTGAGCCCATGTCTTAGGAAGCTCCATCTTTCTCTCTCCCTTTTCAGACTCATGCTAGGAGCTTGTGGGGCTTCCTGTAGCCCTGTTCTGTATGACTTTTTGTGGCCACTATGCCAAGGTGGAAAGGAGGTCTGGGCTCCATTTGGAATCTTGGTAGTGGTGGTGATTCCCTTTTTGCTTCTTTCTGGTGTGCAACGTCTGCTAGTGTCATTGGCACAAACCAGATCAGGCTATTGGAAGGCCACACTGCTTAAGAACAATGTAAGGAGATCAGGCTCTCAGCTATATTTACATTAGTGAAGTTCACATTCTCTAACTTGCCCAGCTTATCTACTGTACCTAGTGCTGTTTCAGAGCTCCCCAGGCTGACCGAATCCATAGTCCCAATCCCCAAAGTCCCTTGTCTAAAAGGAGCCTAACTTCTGCCCCAATTTAAGCCAGGGCTATTTCTGACTCAGCCGCTGTTATTGTGCCTGGGTCCTAGGCAACATGGCCTCTCTAATGCCCTAGCCAGGCAGAGCATTCCTGCTTACCCAACTCACAGACTCTTCCTACTTTCTGGGTTATACGCTTCTCTTCTGCTTGTTGCTTTACAGCTCAGTCAATTATTCTGTGATCTTATACAGATCGCAGCTAGTTTTGTTAGGTTTTGTTTTTTCCATTTAAAAAGCATCTATATTTTCTTTCATCAACTTCAGTCATCACTCCTCATTCGACACCCTTCCCACTTTCTGTTCCCTTTCATAGGAACGCTGACATAGTTAAACCCTGCCTTATTGTATGGTCATTCTTGTTTCAGTCACTTTTAGAGACACCACATTTCTAGGAGGGCTTTTGTTGTTTTCTCGGTGTACTTGAATCCAAATGGCAAGTTTTTAGCAAAGTGGTTATTATTATTATTATTAATTTTTTTTTAGACGGAGTTTTGCTCTTGTTGCCCAGGCTGGAGTGCAATGGCACTATCTCAGCTCACTGCAACCTCCGCCCCCTGGGTTCAAGTGATTCTCCTGCCTCAGCCTCCTGAGTAGCTGGGATTACAGGCAGCCGCCACCACACCCAGCTAATTTTGTGTTTGTAGTAGAGAGGGGGTTTCTCCATGTTGGTCAGGCTGGTCTCAAACTCCCAACCTCAGATGGTCTGCCCACCTCGGCCTCCCAAAGTACAGGCATGAGCCACTGCACTGGCGCAAAGTGGTCATTTTTTAAGAATATTTACATTTTTTTTTTTTAAGACGGGGTTTCACCATGTTGGTCAGGCTGATCTTGAACTCCCGACCTCAGGTGAGCCGCCTGCCTTGGCCTCCAAAGTGCTTGGATTACAGACATGAGCCACCATGCCCGGCCAAGAATATTTACTTTTTTCCTGCATATAAAAGTAATACATAAAAAGCATCTCACATATACTGAGCACTTGTCAGGCACCAAGACAAATGCTAAAACTGCATGACCTCATTCTCTCCTCATGACAACCCTAATAAGGAAGGAATCATTTCTGTCTTCCCTTTCAAAAAAAGAAACGAAGTCTCAGAGAGATAAAATACTTTCATCCAAGTTCTCACAGCTACCAAGTAGTGGATGTGGAATTCAAACCATGGCTCTCAAACTTCAGGGTCCAAGTGTGTGGTGGATCGTGCCGGTAGTCTAGCACTTTGAGAGGCTGAGGCAGAAGAATTGCTTGAGTCCAGGAGTTTGAGTGCAGCCTGGGCGATATAACAAAATCCCATCTCTAAAAAATAAAAATAGGCCGGGCGCGGTGGCTCACGCCTGTAATCTCAGCACTTTGGGAGGCCAAGGCGGGTGGATCACGAGGTCAAGAGATCAAGACCATCCTGGCCAACATGGTGAAACCTCGTCTCTACTAATAAA
Organism: Cheracebus regulus; assembly: GCA_963574635.1. Classification (NCBI taxonomy): domain Eukaryota; kingdom Metazoa; phylum Chordata; class Mammalia; order Primates; family Pitheciidae; genus Cheracebus; species Cheracebus regulus. Next base: position 34,504 of record CAUYQU010095752.1, read on the forward strand.
TACAAAAATTAGCGGGGTGTGGTGGCACACACCTGTAGTCCCAGCTACCCGGGAGGCTGAGGCAGGAGAATTACTTGAACCCAGGAGGCGGAGATTGCAGTGAGCCAAGACTGCACCACTGCACACCAGCCTGGTGCCTGGCAACAGAACGAGACTCTGTCTCAATTTTTTAAAAAATAAAAAATAAATAAATAAATAAAAATAAAGAGTCTGAGCTATGTACTGCTTCTACACAGGATCATCCTAGAAAGTTTGGAATATTCAGAAAAACATAAAGAGAAAACTAAAACTTCCACAAGTCCAGACATAACTGCTAACATTTTGGTGTAGTCTCTTTTAGTCTTTTATATACGTGGGTAAGTATATACATTTTTAAAACAAAATTGGGAACACATTGCATAATGAGATTTTGATTTAATTTTTTTCCTTCCCAATACTAGATCATGAGCATTTTCCCAAGTCATAAAGAATTGGTCATATGTCAGCCCCAAAAACAGTCCAGTGGAATCCAATGATAGCAGGCAACCAGAGGCAAAGTGTTCTGCGGTTTTAGAAGGGAAATCAAGAAGCTGATGGACCGGGCACGGTGGCTCATACCTGTAATCCCAGCACTTTGGGAGGCTGAGGCTTGAGGCTAGGATTTTAAGACCAGCCTGGGCAACTTAGTGAGACTCCATCACTTAAAACAATAAATTAGCCAGGCATGGTGATGCACACTTGTAGTCTGGGCTACTCAGGAGGCTGAGTCAGGAGGATCCCTTGAGCCCAGGGCTTTGAGGCTGCAGTGAGCTATGATTGCACCTCTGCACTCCAGCCTGGGCAACAGAGCAAGGGCTCCTCTCTATAAAAACAGAAAACAAAAAAACAAAACAAAAAAAACCAACTGGACACAGTGGCTCATGCCTATAATCCCAACACTTTGGTAGGCCAAAGCAGGAGAGTTGCTTAAACTCAGTTTGAGACCAGCCTGGGCAACATAGTCAGACCCCATTTCTCCAAAACATATGAAAATTAGCTGAGCATGGTAGTGTGGTCCCAGCTACTCAGGTGGCTGAGGTGGGAGGCTTGCTTGAGTCTAGGAGGTTGAGACTGCAGAGAGCCAAGATTGTGCCGTTGCGCTCCAGCCTGGGTAGCAGAGGGAGACTCTGTCTCAAAAAATTTAAATATATGAATAAATGGTTAGGGAAAAAAAAGTGCTGATGGCCATAGCCTTTGCTTTGGAAGCTGACTGCCTGGAGCCAGCCTGGGTGGTACACAGCTTCTGAACCTGGGATGAGAAATCAGAGAAGGGTGAAGGCTTGGAATTCTTGGATAGCCTTGGGGAAGTACCTTCCTGTGTGTCTGGATCCCACATGAAGGTGTGAGAAGATTAGCAGGCCAAGCAAGTTGTGTTGGAAGTGGGAGTCAAAATGTAAAGTGGCTTTTACACAGGCTCAGCTAAAGGCCAGGCTTTCTGGAAAAAGATGTGGAACACCCTAAATAAAGCCCCCTATACCCTATAAACCTGTGAGTGGGATTACTCATTCATGGCGGAGACGCTGGCTCCGCCTGTGGTTTGGGTTCTCACACTGGCCTGTGATTGGAGAGAACCATAAAGAGTTCCTGCCTTCATCCTCTTAAATGTATATGTGTGAAAGAGAAGCTAAGTATATTTTATCTGCAGCTATATTTTTAAAGAAAAGAAGCGTTTTAAAAAAAAAATTCCAAGAATAGAGCAAGAAGGGACAGAGAGAGAGGAAGATCTGGAGGCTGTCACCAGCCAAAAGATAATTGGCAACTGTGGGGCTGGGGACAAAGACCATGTCCAGTGTCTATGATGAGACACTGGATGGGAAAGTCCCTGTGCTTGTGGTAGGCCACTTGACACCCCTTGGCAGTTAGGCGGCTTTGGAATGACAGCCTGAGATGCCAGCCTCTTGGAGGTTGTACCAACTGGCTGCTACAAATTCCAGAGTAATAGAGTCCTGGTGGCTTCCATGACAGATATAGGCTTGTCCAAGGCACATGTTCAGGGCAGGACCCAGGGCCAGGACATGGAGTCTTGGGTTTATCCATGAGCTGGTACCACTTTTTGCCATATGACTCTGGGAAAGCCTAGAGCTACTTTGTGCCGGTAGTTTGTCCCTGACCCATGCCAAGGTTTCACTTCTCTGCCCTCCTCCTACCTGGACATCTTGAGGACAGAGATGAGAAAAATGGAGAGAGAAGCTTTGGGTTTCCATTATGAATACAGAGAGTTCTTCATCATTACGTCAGTTATCTGAGAGCCTCAGGGGTAACCAATGTAATGCAACACACAGGAAGGAAACGGGGCGTTATTGTTGAGCATGCCACTTAACTGCTGTAGCCTTTTCCCTCTCCTTAAAATACCAGATAACATCCTCTTGAATACCTTACAGGGTAAGTAATAGGAATCACTCGAGATAATGGATGTGAAAGTGCATTGTACACCATAGAGTGCCTACAAATATACATATTTGTATTTATGGAGATTTTTGAATGGGAAAGTCCCTTCTTACTCTCCTTAGGTTGGGGGGACCATTCATTTCTCCAGCTCCTATAAAATTGGAGTCCTCTTTCTTGAGTAGAGTGGCTTCTCTCCATGCTGTAGAATGAAAGAGTTCCAACAAGTGTGAATGATGTGGTCAAATTTGGGTGAAAAATCTGGGAATCTTGGGACATCAAAAAGAATCCCTTAATTTATTTCCACTCTTGACCAAGCCAGTAGCAGTGTGACCTTGAGCAAGTCACTTAACCTCTGAGCCTCACTTTTCTCATTTGTCATTTGTTTCTATCCACAAAAAATAGTTGTGATAGTCTAGGGAGAGAGTATGAAATCTAAATAGAAGCGCTTTGAAAAGTTAAAAGTTCTGTACTTTAGACTGGGCGTGGTGGCTCATGCCTGTAATCCCAGTTCTTTGGGAGGCTGAGGATAGCTTGAGCACAGGAGTTTGAGACCAGCCTAAGTAACATGGGAAAACCCCATCTCTACCAACATAATAATAATACAAAAATTAGCCAGGCATGGTGATGTACACTTGTAGTCCCAGTCGCTCAGGAGGCTGAGGTGGGAGGATCCCTGAGCCCAGGAAGGTGTGCAGTGAGTCTTGTCATCCCACTTCACTCCAGCTTGGGCAACAGAGACCCTGTCTAAAATTAACAACCAACCAACCAAGTGCTGTACTTTACAGACCAGAAAAATTGAGGTCATGGAAACCCCACAGTCCCCACCTGCACCCGGCCAAGCATGTCACACTCTGCACTCTGGGGACCAGGGTCCCCGTATGCTAAATGGGGTGTGCTCCAGGTTACCTCCCCTTCTACCAGAGCTGCTGAGGACTAATGAGAACACTCACTTGTAGACACTGTAATAGCCTGTGTTGAAGCATCTCCGATTTACCCCAGCCTTCCCTTCCACGGTGAGGTAAACAGAGTGGCTTCCACGCACACACCCCAGAACCAACCCAGTTTTTGCCCTTGTCCTCTGACATAATGCATGCATTGATCAATAGACATTTATCAAGCATGCCTGCCCTGTAAAGCTTGGAGCGAGGCCCTGTTCCCCCGGGTTTTGGCAGCTCAAAGACCGGGGCTCTCCAGGGGAAGCGGTGCTGAGAAGTCGGCTGAGCCACAGAGTTTGGTTTCGGGGAGGCCAGGTGAGGGGCGGGGTGAGAACTGGGAGGATTCCGCAGGTGTGTTCCCCGGGGTGTGGTGCGGTGTGGTGGAGTACTGGACGAGGGTCCCCAGGGAGGGGGGAGGGAGAAGTGTTTGGCTGGCTAGATCGAGTGAGTCACCGGCCCCCTCGAGCAATCGCTGCTGCCGGGGTGGAGTCGGCCCGCCTTATTTGGGGCTTCTGTGCTAAGCCAGGCCTCAAGGGCTAAGTAAGGCATTTGTTTCCCCAGCTGCTCCCGGGCCGCGCTGGGAGTCAGCTGAGCCGGGCGCCGCGTCTGAGTCGCGCCGCGCGGAGGGCGAGGAGCTGCAGGTCTGAACTCGGCCGGCCCGGGGCGAGGGCGGGCGGGGACAAGGGCTGGCTGGGGCAGGTGACGGCGGCCAGGCTGCCGCCCCCCCCGGGACTCGCTGGTTGGAGGCTCTGCGTGCCGGCCACGGAGGTCCCGCACGGGTCAATTCCGAGGCCACCTGTCCCTGGAGCAGTAAATGCAGATGAGCACCTCTGCCCTTCACTGTACTCGCACTCTTATCCCCCTCCTCCCTCTACCACCACCAAAAAGCCGGATTTTTAAAGTTGATTGATGTTTTCTTATTACTAATAACGCCAGATGCAGTATATTGACTATTTTGTTGTTGTGGTTTTGTGTTGTGGTTTTGTAGAGATGGGGTCTCACTCTGTTTCCCAGGCTGCTCTCTTAGTTCCTGGGCTCTAGCGATCCTCTTGCCTCGGCCTCCCAAAGTGCTGGGATTACAGGCATGAGCCACTGTGCCTGACCTTGACTGTGTTGTTAAATGGCTGTTTTAGACCATGAAATTGTCAACAAAAGTTCTTATTTAAGTCTTGATACTTTAGGTGGTTCCATGGCTATCTTTGATCACACAGGTTAAAAAATGTTGCTTGCAGAAATAGGAACTTTCTTTTCTTCTCTCTCTCTGTCTCTGCCTTTCGTTTCTAGATCTATCTCTTTTGTTTATTTCTCGGGTGCATAATATTGGATGAATCAAAATCTACAGTTTATGACATTTTCTTGAACGGTTTATGCATGCCTCTCTGTTACTACTTATTTCTATATGCTATTAATATTTTTTATTAACCTAATGAACACACTTGAATCCACCACCCAAAAATGAGATTACTGTGTTTACTTGCATCCACCTATGAGCCCTTCCTAACCTATCCTTCCACCTCACTAGCCCCCACCCCCGGCCACTGTCCTACACGGTAATGTTGCATTCACCATTCTCTTGGTAAACATATGCATACCTAAAGAAACATATTGTTTGCACTTGCTTTATATGTTTTTATCTAAAACATATACTAGCTGGTCACAGTAGCATGCATCTGCATTGCTAGCTACTCAGGAGGCTGAGGCAAGAAAATCACTTGAGCCCAGGAGTTTGAGGCCGCAGTGAACTTTGATCGCACCACTGCACTCCAGCCTGGGTGACAGTGAGCCAGTATCTAAATATGTGAACACATGGCCGGGCACGATGGCTCACGCCTGTAATCCCAGCACTTTGGAAGGCTGAGGTAGGGGGATCACCTGAGGTTAGGAGTTCGAGACCAACCTGGCCAACATGGTGAAACACCATCTCTACTAAAAATACAAAAATTAGCCAGGCGTGATGGTGCGTGACCGTAGTCCCAGCTACTTGGGAGGTTGAGGCAGGAGAATCGCTTGAACCCAGGAGATGGAGGTTGCCATGAGCTGAGATAATGCCACTGCACTCCATCCTGGGAGACAGAGTGAGACTTTGTCTCAAAAAATAAAACAAATATATGAACACAAATATTTTAGAGACAGGGGCTCATATGTGCATGCACATGTATATGCACATGCACACACACACACACATAGTGCACAGTCTGCCTTCTGGGATTTATTTCATTCAATCTTATAATAATACTAAATATCCCTGTCAAGTGTAGCCGTAGCTCATTCATTTTCACTACTATATAATATCTCATTGGTGAAGATATCACCCTTTTTCTTTTTTTGCAGATACATGTTTATAGCAGCTTCATTTTTTTTTTAATATTTATTTTAGGCTCAGGGGTACATGTATGGGTTTGTTATATAGGTAAGCTCATGTCACAGGGGGTTGTTGTACAAATTGTTTTATCCAATATCACTCTTTTTCACTAGTAAGAGCAATACTACCCCAAACATTCCTGTTCATGTTTCCTGATGTACATGTGCAAGTCTCTCCTAGGTATCGATCTTGGAGGACAATTGCTAGGTGTTTGTATGTGAACATTCAAATTTACAAGATAGTGACATATTGATTCCCAATATGTTCATAGACGTTTTTGCCCCTACCAGTGAAGTGTAAGAGATACCATTGATCCACATTCTCTCAAGTATTTGGTATCCCCAGGATTTTATGTTTTTACCAACTGAATGGTGTAAATAGCATCTCTCATTGTTCTTAGTTTGCTTTACCCTGATTACCAATGAACTTGTGCAGCAGAAATAAGATTTTACAGGTCAGACTTAGAGAAATTGCAGGTATTCAAGTTATTCGACATAGAACAAAATAGATACATTTACATTTTTCATGTTTTTTCTTTATAGGACTTAATCCAAGGGGAAATATATGCATATATATTTAATATGTTAATTTATATGTTTTATATGTAATATGTTAGAGGGAATAAGAGGGTATTTAAAGAATAATGAGGGACAGGAAACTCAACTGACCAGGCAGATGTGACAAAGAAACAAAAGAGAACTTCTAGAAATGAAAAATAGAATAAAGGAAATTAAAATGTCAGTGAATAAGATGTGCACCTATAGTCCCAGCTATGTAGGAGACAGAGACAGTAGGATTGCTTGAACCCAAGAATTCAAGGTCGGCCTGCACAACATAGTGAGACCCCTTCTCTTAAAAAAAAAAAAGTCAGTGAGTAGATTAAACAGTATATTAAAGCTGAAGATGAAATTAGTAAACTGGAAGATATTTCTGAAGAAATTATATAGAAAACCATACAAAACTGAAGAAATGAAAATGGAAAATAAGGAAAAGGTATGGAGGCATGGAGACTAAAAACTGCAAACGTTTTCTGTAAAGAGCTAGATGGTAAATATTTTAGGCTTTTGTGGCCTGTATGGTCTCTGTCATAACTAGTCAACTCAGCCAGTGTAGTGTGAAAACAACCATCAACAATAGGTAAATGGCCGTGTGCTAACAAAACTTTATTTACAAACACAAGCAGCAGGCTGGATTTGGCCCATGTGTTATAGTTTGCTGACCCCTGAAATAGAGTACAAAGATCCCAACATGCATTTAATTAATGCTCCAGAAAGACATAATAGAGAGAACAGGAGTATAAAAGTATTTGAAGAAGCAGTGCTCAAGAATTGATGAAATGAGACCTTCTTATTTATGAGACGTAATGAATATCGACTGATAAATAAAGCTCACTCCTTGACATATTATAGTGAAACTAGAAAACACCAAGGATAAGTAATTTTAAAGAAAACCCCAAACTTCCCTTCCAGACAGTGGCATTTAGACTGACAGATGTTCTCTCAACATCAACAGTAAAGATCAGTAGATGGTAAAATAATATCTTCAAAGTGTTTAGAAAACAACCACTGACACAGAATCCTGTCACCAGTAAACAGCTTTCAAGAATGTGGGCAAAACAAAACCCTTTCCAGACAAACAGAAACAGAGGTTTCTACCAACAGACTCCTTCACTAAAGCAATATTTTTTGTTGTTTTTTTGACGCAGGGTCTCACTCTGCCCCCGAGCTGGAGTACAGCGGCACGATCTCAGCTCACTGCAACCTCCATCTCCCGGGTTCAAGCGATTGTCCTGCCTCAGCCCCCCAAGTAGTTGAGATGACACGCCTGGCTAATGTTTGTATTTTTAATAGAAATGGGGTTTCACCATGTTGGCCAGGCTAGTCTTGAACGCCCGACCTCAAGTGATCCTCCCACCTCAGCATCCCAGAGTGCTGGGACTACAGGTGTGAGCCACTGTGCCAGGCCTACTAAAGCAACTTCTAAAGGAAATAATTCAATAAGAAGAAAAATTGACCAGGCGCAGCAGGCGCGGTAGCTCACTCCTGTAATCCCAGCACTTTGGGAGGCCGAGGTGGGGGGATCACAAGGTCAAGAGTTCGAGACCAGCCTGGCCAAGATGGTGAAACCCCGTCTCTACTAAAAATACAAAAATTAGCTGGGTGTGGTGGCAGGCACCAGTAATCCCAGCTACTCGGGAGGCTGTGGCAGGAGACTTGCTTGAACCTGGGAGGCGGAGGTTGCAGTGAGCCTAGATCAATCAGGCCACTGTACTCCAGCCTGGTCGACAACGAGACTCGGTCTCAAAAAAAAAGAAGAAGAAGAAAAATTATAGACATACATCAGACACCACCTTTTTAAAAATTTTTTTAACAAATTGAAAGTTTGTGGCAACCCTGTGTTGAGCAAGTCTATCGATGTCATTTTCTCCTTTTTTTTTTTTTTTGAGATGGAGTCTTGCTCTGTCACCAGGCTGGTGTGCAGTGGTGCAATCTCGGCTCATTGCAACCTCCATCTCCTGGGTTCAAGAGATTCCTCCGCCTCAGCCTCCCGAGTAGCTGGGACCAGGGGTGTGTGCCACCATGCCCAGTTAATTTTTGTATTTTTAGTAGAGACGGGGTTTCACCATGTTGGCCAGGATGGTATCGATCTCTTGACCTCATGATCCACCCACCTCGGTCCCCCAAAGTGCTGGGATTACAGGCATGAGCCACCGCTCCCAGCCCAATGTCATTTTTTCAGCAGCATGTGCTCATTTCATGTCCCTGTGTCAAATCTTGGTAGTTTTCATGATGTTTCAAAGTTGTTCATTATTATTCTCTGTGTTATGGTGATTTGTGATCAGAGATTTTTTGGTGTTACTAATATAATTGTTTTGGGGTGCTACAAATGGTGCCCGTATAAGACACCAAACTTGATTGACAAATGTGTATGTTCTGACTGCCCCACTGACCAGCTGTTCTTCATCTCTGTCTTTCTCCTGGGAACTCCCTATTCCCTAAGACACAACAGTATTGAAAGTAGGCCAGTGAATAACCCTACAATGGCCTCTAAGTGTTCATGTGAAAGAAAGAGTCGCAGGTCTCTCACTGTAAATCAAAAGCTAGAAATGATTAGGCTTACTGAGGAAGTCATGTTGAAAGCTGAGATAGGCCCAAAGCTGCCTCTTGGCCAAGTTGTGAATAAAGGAAAATGTTCTTGAAGAAAATTAAATGTGCTACTCCAGTTAACACACAAATGATAAGAAAGCAAAACAGCTTTATTTGCTGACAGGAAGTAAGTTCAAGTGGTCTGATTAGAAGATCAGACCAGCCACAGCATTCCCTTAAGTTGAAGCTTAAACCAAGGCAGATCCTAAATCTCTTCAGCAAGCTGCAGAAGAAAAGTTGGAAGCTAGCAGAGCTTGGTTCTTGAGGTTTAACGAGAGACGCTGTCTCCGTAACATGAAAGTACAGGTGAGGCAGCCAGTGCCGACGTGGAAACCACAGCAAGTTAGCCAGAAGATCTAGCTGAGATAATTGGTGACAGTGGCTATGCTGAACAACAGATTTTAGTGTAGATAAAACAGGCTTCTCTTGGAAAAAGATACCATCTAGGACTTTCATAGCTAGAGAGGAGAAGTCAATGCCTGACTCCAAAGTTTCAAAGAGCAAGCTGACTCTCTTGTTAGGGGCAAGTGCACCTGGTGACTTTAAGTTAAAGTCATTGTTTACCATTCTGAGAATCCTAGGGCCTTTATTTATTATTTATTTATTTTATTTATTTTGAGATGGAGTCTCACTCTGTCACCCAGGCTGGAGTGCCGTGGCATGATCTCGGTTCACTGCAACCTCTGTACCCCCAGGTTCAAGTGATTCTCTGCCTCAGCCTCCCAAGTAGCTGGGACTACAGGCCAGATAATTTTTGTACGTTTATTAGAGACAGAGTTTCAACATATTGGCCAGGCTGGTCTCAAACTCCTGACCTCAAGTGATCTGCCCTCCTCGGCCTCCCAAAGTGTTGGGATTGCAGGTGTGAGCCACCATACTGGGCCTCCAAGGGGGCCTTTAATAATGATGCTAAATCTGTTCTGCTTGTGGTCTGTCAGAGAAACAACGAAGCTTGGATGACAGCTCATCTGTTTACAGCATGGTTTACCAAATATTTTAAGCCTACTGTTGAAACCTACTCCTTTCCAAATATTACTGCTCATTGACAATGCACCTGGTCACCCAAGAGCTCTGATGTAGACATACAAGGAGATGAATGTTGTTTTCATGCTAACACTATATCTATTCTGCAGCTCAGAACAGGGAACAAATTTGACTTTCAAGTCTTATTGTTTAAGAAATGTATTTTGTAAAGCTGTAGCTGCCATAAACAATGATTCCTCTGATGGATCTGGGCAAAGTGAATTGAAAACCTCTGGAAAAAATCGACCATTCTAGATGCCATTAAGAACATTCAAGGCCTGGGAATGGTGGCTCATGCCTGTAATCACAGCATTTTGGGAGGCTGAGGCAGGAGGATTGCTTGAGCCTAGGAGTTTGAGACCAGCCTGGCAATACACAGAGACTCTGTCTCTACAAAAAATGAAAAAAATTAGTCAGGCATGGTGGTGTGTTATTCTACTCTCAGCTACTAAGGAAGTTGAAGTGAGAGGACTGTTTGGGCCTGAGAGGTTGAGGCTGCACTGAGCCATGACTGTGCCACTGCACTCCAGCCTAGTGACAGAATGAGACCCTGTCTGGAAAAAATAATAATACAGTAGATGAAAGGAAAGAAAACGAATATTCATGATTCATGGAGGAAATCAGGAGTTTGGAGGAAGTTGATTCCAACTCTCATGGCTGACTTTGAGGGGTTCAGGATTTCAGTGGAGGAAGTAACCGCAGATATGATAGAAATAGCAGGAGAAGTTGAATTAGAAGGAGAGCCTGAGGATGTGACTGAATTGCTGACATCTTGTGATAAAACTTGAACAGATGAAGAGTTGGTTTTTGATGAATGAGCAAAGAAAGTGGTTTCTTGAGATAAAATCTACTTCTGGTGAAGATGCTGTAAATATTGTTGAAGTGGTAACAAAGGATTTAGAATATTAGACAAACATAGTTGATAAAGCAGCTGCAGGGTTTGAGAGGATTGACTTCAATTTTAAAGAAGTTCTGTGGGTAAAATGCTATCAAATATCAGTCCTTCATGGGGATATAAAGAAAGAAAGAGGCTGGGCACAGTGGCTCACACCTGTATTCCCAGCACTTGGGGAAGCTGAGGCAGGCAGATCACCTGAAGTCAGGGGTTTGAGATCAGCCTGGTCAACACAGAGAAACCCTGTCTCTACAAAAAAGGCAAAAATTAATCAGGTGTGGTGGCGCACGCCTGTATTCCCAGCTACTTGGAAGGCTGAGGCAGGAGAATTGCTTGAACCTGGGTGGTAGAGGTTGCAGTGAGCTAAAATCTCATTACTGCATTCCAGCCTGGGCAACGTAGCAAGACTCAGTCTCAAAAATAAATAAATAAATAATAAAAATAAATAAATAAAATAAGAAAAGAAAGAAAGGAAAGGAAAAAATACTGTCAAATAGCATCATATGCGGTAGAGAAGTCTCTCACTAAAAAAAAAGTCACCAGGGTGGGGTGGCTCACATCTGTAATCCCAGCACTTCGGGAGGCTGAGGTGGGCGGATCACAAGGTCAGGAGATAGAGACCCTCCTGGGCAACATGGTGAAACCCTGTCTCTACTAAAAATACAAAACCTAGCTGGGTGTGGTGGTACACTCCTGTAATCCTAGCTACTTGGGAGGCTATAAAGCAGGAGAATCTCTTGAATCTGGGAGGTGGAGGTTGCAGTGAGCTGAGATTGCACCACTGCACTCCAGCCTGGTGACAGAGAGAGACTCCATCTGAAAAAAAAAAAAATGGGAAGGTGAGCATAGTAATTGGAGTTTAAGTATTCTAAGGTTCTTATATTATCTAGGGAAAAAAATTAAAGATATTTATTAGGAGTCCTTATGTTAAAATTTCTAGCTAATACTAAAAAACTCGGTATAATGTAACTTCTAAACTAGTAGAGGGGAAGAAAAATGAAAAGGAAACACAAGTGAAAATGATAGGAAATGTGTTAGTTAAAAAACTTTTTTATGATTGTGATATAGAAGAAAAATAATAAATATTACCATTTCTTGAGTAGCTCTTGTATTAATCACTTTGAATCATTAATCTTTATAATTTCATGTAATATGTCAGAATGCCAAGCCCAAAGCAGGCATTTAAAATTATAGTTTCCAGCCAGGTGCAGTGGCTCACACCTGTAATCCCAGCACTTTGGGAGGCTGAGGCGGGAGGATCACTTGAGCCCAGGAGTTTGAGACCAGCCTAGACAACATAGCACAACCTTGACTCCACAAAAAAAAATTTTTTAATTAGCCAGGCATGGTGGCACACCCAAGGTGGGCCAGAGGTTGAGGCTTCAGGCTTCAGTGAGCTGTGATCATGCCACTGCATTCCAGCCCGAATGACAGAGCAAGACCCTGTCTCAAAAAATAAAAATAAAAATCAGCTGGGTGTGGTGGGGCATGCCTGTAGTTCTAGCTACTCTGGAGGCTGAAGCAGGAAGATTGCTCCATCCAGCCTGGGTGACAGTGTGAGACCCTGTCGCTAAGGAAATAAATAGATACATAAATAATACTTTCTATTATCACTGTTTCTCTATAACTAAAACAAAGTCTGATTCTGGAGCTTAGTAGGCACACTTTTTTTTTATTAGACAGGTCTTGTAATCCTCCCACCCGAGCCTCCCAAAGTGCGGGGATTACAGGCATGAGCCACTGCACCTGGCCAGCACACATATTTTTGAAGAATGAATTAAATGGATGTAAGTATTGATTCCAATCTAAAAATGAACAAACAGAGGCTCTGAGAAACAGCATGGTAAAAAGAAAAGATTCAGGCAGTATGAATGTGAAACTCACCTCTTTTACTTAGGAAGTTTGTGGTTGTGAAATAATGTAATATAATACACCCTTCACTTATCTGTAGAAATAAACAACAGTGCTTGACACATAATAATGCTCCTTAAATACTAGATGATCACTAAGTGCTAGATGATATTGGTAAGAAACTTGTCCAAGCCAGGCTCAGTGGCTCATGCCTGTAATCCCAGCACTTTGGGAGGCCGAGGTGGGAGGATCACCTGAGGTCGGGAGTTTGAGACCAACCTGGTCAACATGGTGAAACCCTGTCTCTACTAAAAATACAAAAATTAGCTGGGCATAGTGGGACATGCCTGTAACCCCAGCTACTCAAGAGACTGAGGCAGGAGAATCACTTGAACCTGGGAGGCGGAGGTTGCAGTGAGCCGAGATCACACCATTGCACTCCAGCCTGGGCAGCCAAGCAAGACCTCATCCCCTTACCGCCCGCAAAAAACAAAGAAAAAAGAAACTTGTCCACAGTCACAGAGCTTGGACTCCAATCCAGGTGTTTGAATTCAATCCAAGCTACTTTCCCCTTTACCATGTGGTAGATTTTTTCTCTCTAATGCCAAAATATCATGTAACAGACAACAACATGAGTTTTTGGATCTGGGTTTATGGCCCAGTTTCACCACAAGTTAACTGTAGGGCTCTGGGCCTCAGTTCCTTCAGTTGTTGAAAGGGGATAAAAATAGCTATCACAAAACGTAGTAGGTTGGAAGATTGTGAGTATACATGCCATTGGGGTGAGAATGCATCACGGAGTGGTAGAGATAAAAAATGATGTCTCGGGAGAGAGATCCAAGATGGCCACGTAGCAGCAGCTCAGGATTGTAGCTCCCAGTGAAATCGCAGAGAGCGAGTGGATGCTGCAATTGCAGATGAATTTTTGATGCCCATACACTGGGAGATTCCCTGAGAAGGAGCCACCCGGGTCGCCAGCGTGACTCTTTTGGCCGGCGTGGCGCTTCTCGGTGCGGAGCGTACGGGACTGGGTGCCCAAAGTCTCCGCTGGTCCCATCCCCGCAAGGAGAACAGCAATTGGAAGCACTGAGGACTGAGAACAAGCACAGCTGAACCCGGGAAGGCCCAGCTCTGTAGGGAAGGGGCGCCCCCCCAAAGGAAAACTAAGAAACGGAAAAATCTTCATCACCAACAAGCTGGACGTCCACTCAGAGACCCAATCTGAAAGTCGGCAATTACAAAGACGACAGGTGGATAAATCCACAACAATGGGAAGAAACCAGTGCAA